>JABEEQ010002332.1:0-22455 GCA_014824365.1 Fusarium sp. NRRL 66894 | reverse complement strand
TTTCTGGGACAGATGAGGGTTTATTCTTCCTTGGATGTCTGATCAAACACCATTCTTCACGTTTTGCTATCGACTACTTTTATATGGGTCATGAAGCTAACTGTCAAAAAGTTCTAGATGCCATGGAGACCACTCCACCTCTCAAATTTGATAGCATAATTGAATGTTTTGATTACAATATTTTCTCTCCCCTTGATCTCTGTGATGTTGCTCGGAGACCATTTCTTCTTAACCCGTATCTAAATGCTTGTAGTGTCATGATGGTGGTGTATCATGACAACCTAAAATCATGAGAGTGGTAAACGTAAGACACAGCCTACCTAATCACATTCCTCGACGGCGCGACCATATTGTGCGCTGATAGATACGTGGTTGTGGATCCTCATTTAACATCCTCTCTGAAATTTAATATTGTTAAGGCTGTGTCCTCAGCTCTTTAGATGTTGGTTCATACATTGTAGTACATTGCTCATCACCATACCAGGCGTTAACTTGTGCATAAGCTGCTAGACACGAACTTCGTCTCTCATATCGTCCCTTCTCACCCTACCGCCTACCATGCCTCTCCTGTTTCTTCCTGTCCTTCCTCTGCCAAGCCAGTTAAGCTTCAACATCTTACACAGCTCTACGACCCTTTCGTTGCCTTCAGCACCTGCATCGCCCGCCGACACGCCCGATAGAACACTCATACACTGCAACATCCGACCAACCATCTCAGTGATGTGCTTGGAGTCCTCGACATTCTGCTCACGTTCTCGTAGGCTGCCCAGAGAAGGCGGTGGTGGGATTCCGCCACCAGACGGCGTGAAAGGTCGTAGACCACCATCACTACCATGACTGCCGAAGCTGACGTTGCTGATGGCACGGCTACGACCGCCTGCCGATCCTTCACCGAGAAGGGTTGTGCTCGTAGAATTGTAGGAAGCATTAGACGGGTCAAGAGACATAGCTGTGCCGGGCCGGCCGAAAGATTCAGAAGGGGAGGTGGACAGTGATGCTTCCGGGGGAGAAGACATGGCCATACTTGCAAGTGACGATGGCAGAAACTCAAGAGATAGTCGCGAGAATATTGTCTTGAGTGTCTCGTATCGCGGTAGAATGACAGTATCTCTGTAAGCGATGAGAACCAGCCTCCTGACATCGAGAACTGCTGGTGCCGGTGCTACACGAGCTGGTCTCTCTGAAGTAGATGCGGACGCTATAGCTCCGCCCCAGAAGTCGCGTGCCTGCTCTCCAGTCATAAGCGTACCACACCCTGACACCTCCATATCGAGTGGGAGGAAGACGGCTTGCATATATGGCAGTATAGAAGTAAAAGTAAACATCCAAAGCTCAACTAGGGTTGGGATGAATCGGTCTTCTGGGGTCTGTCGTAACGTTCGGTCGAGTGACAAGAACCCTGTGTGTAAAAGTTCTCGAAGATCCTCCAACATGGTATTTGGTGAGCGTCTATGCATGCACCACTGTATATGCATCTGTACAACTCGGTTAAAGTCTTCTACGGGAAGACGTAGATCTTCCCCTTCAAATATGGCCAAGAGCTTTGCCTTCAGGTACGGCCACGCATCGTCCAGCGACATGTGGTTGTGAAGGCCAAGCTTTCCAGGGTCAACAGGGTCATACATTGTCGACTGCTGGGACAGAGACGGTAGACTACTGGGTCCTGGCCATTCGCTCTGCAGATTGAAACTTGACTCGCTCTCCAGGCGACTATCAGATCGTTCACCCAGTTTCTTATCCTTCTTGGCCTTGGCAAAAGTAGAGGAGTTGGGGCCAGGGCTCGGAGGAATATTGAAGTTATATAAAGGATTTGGCGCATTGGGATCTGTTGGTAACGAATTGCTGGCAGCTGATGATAGCGGGAGATGATATTCATCCTTGAGTTTGTGCTTTTGCCGTGAAAGGAAGTGGTGCTTCTTTTCCTTCTCTTTGCCTTTTTCCTTATCCCTTTCTCTGTCCTCGGTAGGTGTTTCAATAGGCCGAATCGTGGCTGAAGACGAGTTGGTAAGGTTGTATATGGACTGACTGCTCGAGTCAACGAGACTGTTTGTACTGAAGTTGCCGCGCTGAAGGGCTGATAGAGCCGAGCCAATCTTTCCTGGACTTGGCAAAGGCTTTTCCTTCGCCTCACCTTTTGTGCTAATCTTGCCTGGGCGGGAGAATAGCTTGACCTTTGGCTTCTCTGCCTTATACGGCTTCTCAGACGCAAGGGGTGGAGGCGGCGGTTGCGAATATGGCTGAGGCGACGCTCTCGGGGAGTTGTGACCAGATCGAGGAAATACGACATTGGCGGCAGCTGTGGCAGCAGAAGAGTGAGGCCCGCCAAGTCGATCACCATGTCCTCCATGGTTCCCAAACCCAGTGTCCCGCGGCGCACTCGCCTCCGTCAAGCTCAGCATAGGGGGACTCGTAGGCCCCTTACTTCCGCTTCCGCGACGTACTCCATCATTTTGATCGCCAGGGAAAGGCACTGTCTGCGACCTCTGGCGCGAATGATTCTGGTGCGACATGACAGCTGCCTGCGCTGCAATCTGGCTTGCCGACAAGTTGACATTGGAGGCTGTAGCGGCAGCTGCAGCAGCCGCTGCCGCTGACGCAGAAGCGGTCGATATATTATGGTGAGACATTCCGAGGTGTGAGGAAAGATTCGATGTACTCATAGATGGTAGCGTAGGTTCGAATGAGCCCTGTGTCGCTGAATGTTTGCGCGCATGGCCCTTGACAAGCGTCGCCGGTGATCCCTGGGTAACAGACCGTGCGTTCGCCGGCCTTGAAAAGTTGTGATGTCCTAAGCTCGCAGTACTAGAGTTTCCATGGGTTGTGAATTGGGCATATATCGGGGTCGCAGGAGATGATGGTTGTGGTTGAGGTGGCGGTCGCGACTTAGGTATTGTGATAGACGGTCGAGGTGTCTCATCCTCGTTGTCTGAGGTCTCTACTCGGCGCAGAGCAGGTCTTGAGGATGTCGAAAGCTGCGAGGGTTGGGCGGATGAGCTCGATAGAGGAGCGAAGCTGCCGGGGCCGCGGGGTTGAGAGCGTGAGGGTTGCATTGTTGTTTTATGCGGCTCCTGGGCCGTTGTTACATCTTGAGACCCAAAGAGATGCGAGCCCGGATCGACAGGGTCCTAAGTAGGAAAGGTGTTTGGGGTTTGTTTCGGCGTTTATGAGATTGGTGAGGGTCGGTCGCTTCCTCTCAACGGGAATGACAGAGTAGTTATCAAGAGTTCTTATCGATGTTGAGCTGATGCGGAGGAATGCACATGAACTAATAGCTTAACCTGGAGTAGTCCAGATTATCATTCAGTAAGCCACTTCGCTGACTAACCTGGCTCTTAGAACGGGATTAAATCTCGAATCCCATTTATTGCAAACATATATTAAGGTGAGGTCGTGTTAACATATATGATTGTAAATACTTCTAGTCGCTATATGTGGAATTGTATATTATTGACCTTGTTTCGTGATGGAAATTATTCCATCATAGCTCACCCTATATCGCCATTGACAAGAACAATTGCAAGTATTGGATGTGGGGTTATGAATAACCCCACGTCAAAACACCACATCCAAGCCTAGACCTCGACCTTCTTCCAACTCCAAACATAACCATATCCTTAAAATGTCGCAACCAACTCTCACCGCAGACTACACTTCCCCAGAGAGTGAACCGTTCAAGGTTTCCCATACACTTCCAGCTATCTCATCTACAGCTTCCACGGCCGACAAGTCGTCATACCTCAAGGCTCTGCGCGCCTCTGTCGCTGATACCCAAGCCACTACCAACCAAGAGCTCACAGCGCGAATGGAGCAGGACAAGGCGAGGGATGCCGCGGCTGAGGCTAAAGAGGAGGAGAACTATGGCGAGGAGGTGCAGGAAGAGGAGGATTGAGGGAGCCATATCCTCACGAACTACTGCAAACCCTTTAACGGCAAGATGTGTTTGAATATGAAGGGTATTTGAGAAATATCATACTGGCTACCACCGATCCAATCCATGCAAATGCTCCCCGAAACGATGCTCCCATCCAGCATAACGACCCGTCTAAAAGCCTCGACCCCAACTTGGCGCCTGGGATGTGTCTACCTTGTTCCCTGTTGCCCGGTTCAGACAGCCGTAGTGCACCACCGTGTTATCCGGCAGCACAGCTACAACACTTCCACCAATACGCATACCTCCTCCGAGTTTCTTGTGGCACACGACGCAGTGTCGCTCGTCTGTGATGGCAACATGCCTATTACGCCCACCTTGCCCTCCCTGTACATCGTCACCAAGGTGCAGCCGCGCCGCGATAGAGATGCCTTCAGCCTGTCGCAGACCAGCAACGATTCTTGCCTCGTTTACTAGACTATTCGCCGATCGAATGCGGCCTCGGAAGTAAGACTCCAGTGACCGAACGGGAAGGTCGTCTGGAATGAGTCCCAGAGTTGATGTTGCCGGGAGACGTGATCCATGCTTCGAAAGAAGGTCGAGTGCTGGTTCGAGATTGGGCTGGTTGGGTGGTGACGGTTGAAGGTAAAGCGACAGAAGTGTGTGATAAATAGATGGTGTAGAATTCTCAGGATCCTCTCCAGTCTCGTTCTTCTCATTCGGTTGAGATGATGGAGCAGTATCTTGAGTCGAGTTGACTCGGTTACAGTATCTACTAAAGTCAGCATGTGAGCCTATGGAGCAACTGGTGAATGACATACTGTTCAGCTTTCTGGTAGTCTTTCATCTTGAACACATAAATCTCGAGCGCTTGTTTGTGTTGGTTCATGTTGCTCAATACCACAGCCTGTGCTTCGTAAAATGCTGGGTCTAAGTTGATACAAGTCAGTATAGGTCAACACACAACAGCATATGAATCTTACCATCTCTGGGAATCAACCTAAACGCCCTGCTGAGACTGTAAACTTGCCCTGGTTGTCTCAAGAATTCGATGAAGTGATTCATCATTTCATCCCACTTCTCGCCCTTGTCTATCTTCTTCAAGTTTTCTACATAAAGTTCAACCAATCGGTCGTGAAGGTCTGGTGTCATGTCTTCGAGCTCAGTGATGACGTGCTCTAGATAACGTCCTTCCAACTGTGTATCAACATCGTGTAAGAAAGAGACAACCCGATCTCGTGGGAGGGTCTCCGCATTCTCAGTATCGCCTGTGAAGATCTCCAAGGCCTCATCTGGACTGGCTTTGAGGGTCCATTCTGCATGCTCAAGTATGAGGTCAATTTCTGACGGAGGCAGATTTTTGAGGTACTGGATGGTGCGCTGCGGTCCGTGAAGTGTTGGCGCGGCCTCGTTTGGTTCTTCAGCAGCTCCGAATCGCCGTAGAAGTTCCAAAGCCTCCTTGTGTAGCTTCTTGCCGTAGAAGAAATCCACCAGCTCAGTGTATCGATTGTGTTCCAAAAGCTTTTCATTAACCACATTAGGGTCGCAGAAGTTAGGAATTCGGAATAGAGAGCTTGCTAGAGTTGGTCGAGAAAACATGTATGCTCGGAACAAAGTTGTGTCGACTAGACGGAAGGTATTTCGGAGTTCCTCTTCAAGTTTCTTCTCAGAATCATCAAGCCCTATCCGCAGGAATTTCTCTGCTATTTCTTCTGTTGAACCATTTCGATCACTTTGAGGTTTCAGATTTCCAGTAACAGGATCAATCACCCGTTGTAATCGAGCACGTGTTCCAGCCAGATAACTGTTGAGCTCCAGAACCGCGTTCGTCAAGTCCTTGTCTTTCAAAGGCAGATCCTCGTTTGACTCAGTCTCCTTCACACTAGCAGTATCATCGCCCTCCGTCGTATCCTTCTTTGAGAGGATGGATGCGGTATCCGACTGGGGCCTCCTATAGCTTCCGGTAAGATATCTGGCGAACCCCCCTTTAGCTGACTGCGGGGTTTCCTGCGCCTGTTCAACTGGTTCAGGGGTGGTGGGACGCGTGCCATTGGCTTTCTTCGGTGTTCCCGGTGCCTCATCCGACTCTTGTTCTTCTTCCTCGCGGCCGGCCCACGCAGATAGTTCTCCAGCAATGGAGGGAGGGAACATCTTAAGAACTCGTTCAGGAGGTGCATGTACGGTATCCTCATTGAAGAGATCCATCGCCTGGCGATATTTCTTCTTCTTAAATAGCCCTTCAGCTTTGAGCATCTTGACCTCGCGGAGTGTCTGCGCCTTGTTCTTAAGCAATGCATCTTCAAGCATTTCGAGAATGCTAATAGCCTCATCGAAGTGGCCACCGTCTACAAGTTCCTGAACCTGAGAGTCATAGTCTGTTGAGTCCATCTTCCAAACACATCGTTCACTTGAGATGTGAAAACCTTTCCCGGCATGTGCTAAGCTGTAAGTGGGCGACGGGAAGTGAAGTTGAGCAGCGCCCGGTAGTGATAGATTCTGAAGCGATGATAGCGTGGTAGGATTTCGAACTTCCAGGGAGCCTTTTGAAGGCGCTTGCAAGGCAAGGATATATGGGTACGAGTACCCTATGGACTCAGGGGCATGGTTCCAGGGAATCTGCCGTCTGTCCAAGGGCTTTCCGTCATCATCGATAAATAGTGTGTTGATATCCTTTGCGAGTAATATTTCTCCTTCGGCCAATTTGGCTGCCAAAGGCTTGGGCATATACCCTCCCAATCCCATGTACCCCATGCCAGCGCTGCTCATTGCACCAAATCGGCTAGTCTGCCCGGCTGCTGGCCCTGAACCAGGACTCACGATATCTTCTACCTCACGTGTAACGACGTTGACCATGACGTATCCGCCATTCATACCACAAACCAGCTTTGTCGCACTTGCCCAGGTTACTGATCGAATCGACTCAGCTAGCACGATCTCGTCCACATCCTCGGAAAGCTCGCTCTCAAGCCAGCTCCAGAGTAGTAATTTCCTCTTGACCGCAACAGCCAGCCGGCTCACGATCTCGGGGATTCCCGTGTCCGGATCCTTGACAATATTCGATGTTGAAGCAAAGCATGATGCGTTCTTGGTCCGGCTTAGGGTTTCAATAAGTTCGTATGTCTTGAGATCGTGAAAAGAAACGTGATAGTTCGACAAGGACACAATCGTGTTTGCGTCCTTTATCACAGCTAGCTGTTCGATTGCTCGCGTCGAGAAACGTTCCACCTCACGCATCAAATCAGTTGGCTTTTCTGACTTTTGCGCAGCAGTATGGTTGTCGTCCGCCGCAGACGACGAACCATTGGCATTTGTGTCGGCGGAACCGTTCTGAGGTTGACCGGCAAGCTCGTTTAGACGGTAGATTCGGAGTGCGCCATTGTTAAGGCCGACGAGAACGCGGTCACCTGAGAGCCGAGAGTCAGTTAGTCGGTGTCCTAGAAACTGCGGTGAAAGAGCAGCGAGAGCGGGACAATATGCGCATACCGTGAGCGAGTATTGTCTCAATCTTGGACTTATCCTTTTGTCGCAGCTCAATAATGGGACGAGCTGTGAAAGCGGAGAGCATGGCGCTGGCCAGCTCGAAGCTGTAGAGGCTATTGGGAGAAGAGGCGCATCAGTCGGTCCAAGAGTCAGGCAAGCGCACGATTTGCCAAGTGAAGACGATATCGACAAGTCCGAAGCATAAAATACCAAGATCGATAGTCAGGGCTCGGTGTTGTTGGTGTTTGGGCAGTTTAATGGACAGGAATGGTAGGTGAGGTAGGTAAGGTAGATAGTTGGGAGTCGGTTCCTGGTGGCAGGATCATGCCGCCAACCATCGACGTCAACGGATGGCCAGAGCTTCTTGCTTTACTGTGGTACAGTACAACAGTGCGAATTCACACTGATATAATTACATTGGATGGAAGTAATAAGACTGTTGGTATAACAAGATTTATTCGCAGTAGTTCATATTCAATCGAAGAAAAAAAAAACAGTAATTACTTCCAGTCTATGAATCCCACGCTTGATCTACACTCATGAACATGGCAATGCATCTAACAGAACCAAGTAAAATAACACCCAATTTCAAACACCAAAGACAACAACACACATATCAACACCCCATTGCTTTAGTCAAGTCCCGCAACTTGCATGATTCCATAGCCAAGAGTCACGACCACAACAAGAGTAATGAGACTGCTGGGTACACCTCGGCTGATGAAATGCTTGACCTGTAGGTAACGCTGGCCGAAGGGGTCTTCCTTCATAATTGCAGCTATGATAGGTTAGAATTGAGTTATTACGGGTAAAGAGATGAAACTTACTCATGTTGGGGAATCCACTGGTTGGCAGACCCATGGCTGCACTACACATGAGAACGCCACCCATGACAAGCAGGTTGGGGTGAGGCTGGTCCATGGCAACACCAACGTCAAAGACAAGAGGCAGGAAGATAAGAGCTGCGACTGTGTGGCTGATAAATGTTGCGATGACCAAGATCAGAGTCGAGAACACAACCAGGACGCCGTACAGACTCATGCCCTCCACCTTCTCAGAGACGATCTCGGCAAGGGTATGTAGTAGACCAGACGAGCGTACAGCTTTGCCCAGTGACAAACCACCGGCTGCAAGGATAATGATGGTCCATGGGAAGTTGTTGAAGTCCTCCTTGGTCAGCAAGCCGATACCGAAGAATAGCACGATGGGGATAATAGCAATAACACCCATGTCTCCAAATTCGGCCTCAAGCTGGTGGCTGGCACACCACAAAGCAATGGTAGAGACGGTGACGATAGTAACGAACCACTGAAGACCAGTGAACTTCTCCTTGACGGGCCGAATAGGGGCAATCGTGGTACCCTTGCCTGGCTGGAAGGTAACCAGTAGGAGGAGCCAGATCAGAACAATCGAGAGAGCGCCAACAGGAATGACGATAAAGAACCATTGCAGCCACGTGGGCGCGGGTTGCATGATGCCCATCGCCACAACGTTCTGAGGAGAAGCGATAGGTGAGAGCATTCCACCAATGTTGGAGGCGAGTGCGATACCGATGATGACAGCTTTCGACATGTTGGAATCAGATGGCAATGTTCGCAGCATGGGCTACACAATTGTCAGTTTGCGACTTGATTCGTTTCCTTGATTAACTCACCTCAATGATAGAATAGCATAGAACAGGAGCCGCGACATTGCTGATCAACATAGATGCAAAAGCAGCCACAAACATGTTGGCAATCAACACAGTCTTGGGCTGAGTGCCGGCCTTGCTAAGAACAAGAGTTGCCAGTCGCTTATCAATAGTACACTTGGACAAAGCAGCTGCCAGAGTAAAACCACCGAGGAGAAGCATGATGACAGGCGTCCACATGGCAGCAAAGATGGCAGACGTGGCTGCCTTGGAGTCGAGACGTTTTTGAGGCTTGCCTGGTGTCTCATCACGAACGACATTCAAGACGACAGAGAGGAATGGGATAAGCAATGATGTTACAAAGAGGGGGATGGTCTAAAAAGATTAGCAATGGTCAATTGCGAATATGTCTGGCTGGGAAGCTTACCTCGGTGGCCCATAACAAACTGACAAAGACAAGCATTGCCAGACAGTTCTGTTGCTCGGGCTTCTCCATGATGGGGAGCAGAAGCAATAAGGAGAAGACAGTAAGACAGGCAACCAGTGTCCACAGAGATGAGCTGGCTAGCCATGGAGGTAAAGTGATCTTGCCAAAGGGCGTGCGGAACTGGGTCTCTCGTGGTGCCTTGGCTTCGTCGCCTTGTAATCTCCTTGTGATATTTCCTCTTTCTTGTCCGAGAAGCGCCTGACCTAAGCCCGCAGCTTCCGCTCTGCGCTCGATACCAATAAGATCTCGCCAGACGGTATTGCGCTCCCAAACAACGTGTTCTCTGAGATGCGAACGGAGGTCCTTGCGAGCAAGCTCCTCATCCCCACCAGTGACGATCTCTGCGTATGCCTTCTCCATCTTGGTAATGTTCTCCTCGAGAACACGCTTTGCCTCATCTTTGAAAGGGTAGGTTGTCTCGACATGGGCTCGCAAATAGGGTCCCTTGAGTTCCTTATCGAGGATCTTGTCAAATTTCTTGAGAACCTTGGCAAAACCGGTGCGGTTAAGCTGAATAAATGACTTGAGTTCGCAGAGTGACACGTAGAGGCCGATAATGCGCTTCTTGAGCATGATACCTGACGAAAACATGCCAGAAGAGAACATGAGAGCTTGATCATCGTTTTCGTCGGCTGTGGTGCTGTGCCTCCTCATATCACGACCGAACTCGGAGGAAGCGTTCAGATCCTCAGAACGTGGCTTATGGATGTTGGGAAGTGTGCGCCTGCGGCCTCCGCTGCTTCGTCGCCTTGTGGTAAGCCCAGTAGTCTCATCTTCTTCCTCGCTCGCGCTCTCTTCATTGTCGGTGCTGCGGCTTCGAGGGCTTCTCGAGCGGAAGCCGTTGCGACCATCAGGACGGTGGGCTGATGAAACAGAGAGCCTGCGAAGATAACGGTTATCGGCAATGGCATCTTCGGCCTCGTCGCCAACGTCGCGTAGCAGTTGCGCAGCTTCTTCGAGAAGCTCGCCCTCTTTGGCAACGTAGAATGAGCATATCTTTTCTAACTCGACGCCAAGAGCTCGAGAGAAGACCTCTTCAGCATCTTCTTGGTTTATAAGAGGTCGGGATTCGGCATCACCAGTGGTTCCGCGCGCCTGATGGGCGGTCTTTTCGAGGTTATAGATTCTGTGAGAAGATAAGTTTAGCTCAGTTGTGGCTTGAATGTAATGTTAGCAGAACGTACAGCTTCTTGAGATTGCTGTATGCAATGTAATGACTGCTCCAGTCAGGAACAGCATTGAACTGAATACTATGAGAGAACTTCATCTCGTCTTGTTCTTCTAGCCAGCGGCGCTTTTCGTCTCGTTTGGCCTGTCTTCTTGCTTCGCGATCTTGGACGTCTCGACGAGCCTGAATGGGAGGATAATCGACGAGTTCAAACTGCTCGCTCTGGTGGGCACTGGTGCTCGTATTTGCACTACTGTCGCGGTGATGCTGATACTGCTGCTGTGATACCGGAACTGGGTCGTCTAACAGGGAGGCAGCAGCACTCCCTCCTCGTCTCGGGTGGGCGTCGTTGAGGCGGGTTTGAAACGTGGTGAGTGCAACGCCGGGAAGAGAGGAGGGATCGTCGAGGGATGGTGGTGAGGAAATGGTTGCGACTTGGAGGTTGGACCACCGAGTTAGATTTTTCCTATTATCGACCAAGAAGTATTGGAAAAGATGGAGTGTGTCCCGGTGACGGAAGGCATGTGGTTCGAGGGTCCCAATTGGGTGTCAAGGCCCGTAGCGGTAGTGTTAAGATCCTCTTGGAGCGGACTCTGGACTGTGGATGAGGAAATCGTCGCGGCAGCCCCGTTGAACCCAAAAAAAAGTACACCACTAACGTCTCCACTGATACCGCACCGCGTTCTGTAGGGTCAAAGCAAGTAAACCTTGTTAAGTTTTAGACAAAGCGATCATATGAGGGTACATGAAGGATAAGTGAGGCTTGGCTGTAATGCAAAGAGCCAAATCCAGGGCAATTGTCGAGCATGAAGCAACACGCAAGTCAAGGGGTTAGTTAATGCGGATACTTGCTACAAAGGATCACCGAAGCCGCTCATGATAGGCCGGCTTTGAGTTTCTGTGCAGATTGATCCTTGTACACTGTGACGTCGTCTTTTGGAGTTCTTCGGGACTTGCAGAAGTTGAAGTTGCAGCTGCAGTAACAAATAAGTCGATTGTGAGAGGTCGATTTCAGCTTTTTATACAACGCCTATATATAGACACGTTGTTGTTGCTTAGACGAAGTTTCATTACGTTATCCTCTGTTTACACCTAATTTACTTTACAGTTAAAAAGATTCATTCTCGTTTCATCCACTATTCCAGGACCCTTGTAAATACGACAAAAGTTTCCACGGAAATGCATGATATATCAGGATGTATTGTCTTTTTTCAAAATAAGGGGAATAAAAATACAGACACAAAAATGCAAAATGTTGGTGTGTCCAAGAGTCATCACATGATAGAAAACGTGGGCAAATCCCCTGAATTGACAGGATGACTTCACGAGGCTGCACCCTCTACATTTTATCGGCTGAGACACTGAAGAGGAGGTGGAGGTCAGGCGTTGGCTTCAGGCGTCAGGGACAGGAGCAAGAAAACTTCTGACCTAAACCTAGGGTGTCAATATTAACCAATCTAAACGCCAACTAAATCTATACTAAATTAACCTAAGTCTTTTTGTCACTTAGAATTGGCCCTACTTTCTGGCCTCCCCTGGAGCGTGGGGGTAGGTTCTTCAACTTCAGTTTCCCAGCATCTGCTGTAGGGCATTTGTGCGATATGTCTCACTTCTCTCCACCAACTCCTCGTGTCTTCCCTTCTCAACAACCTTGCCTCCCTCAATCATAAAGATGACATCGGCCTTGCGTACGGTGTGAAGCCTATGTGTGATGGCAATCACGGTAATACCACGTGCAACCCTCTCAAGTCCCTCTTGCAATGCCCGCTCACTCTCAGCATCGAGGGCACTTGTACTCTCATCAAGAAGTAGCAATTTGGGCTTACGCACAAGGGCTCGGGCGATGGCTAAACGCTGACGCTGTCCACCCGAAAGACGCGAGCCATTAGGACCACACTCAGTGTAGTAACCATTGGGTAGCTCCATGATTACGTCGTGGATATTAGCCAGCTGACAAGCTTCGTGGATCTCCTCATCTGTCGGTTCATGATCAGGTGTTGAGCCTAGCGATACGTTGAATCGTATTGTTCCGTCAAAGAGGGCACAGTCTTGCGGGACAACTGCAATATCATTGCGGAATTCGGTGCCTTCACGAGCACAGATATCGCTGCCGTTGATCTCAACGGTTCCGCTTGAAGGACGGTACATACGTTGCACTAGCGACATGACGGTAGACTTGCCGACACCTGAAGGACCGACAAGCCCAACGAATTGACCAGCAGAAATGGTAAAAGACATGCCTGTCAGGATCTGGATGTGAGGTCGAGCTGGATATGAAAACTTGACATCCCTGAAGACGATGGTCGCTCCCTTGCTTCCGTTACCCTTGACGGGAGCTTCAGCACAAGCTTCAACATCCTTCTCGGTGTTTTCAATAGCGAGCGTTAGCTTTCCCTTCTTGGCGTCATCCTGGGACGATCCGAGGCTGATCAAGCTCAGAATGCGGGAAGCGGCAGCTCTAGCACGAGATACTTCGGGGGCAAGACTAAACATTTGACCCCAGAGTTGTGCACTGACAAGCATGCAGATGAGAATGATAAAGAACTCTCGCTGGCTTGCTTCGTCTGCAGTGATGCGAGTTGATCCCCACCAGTAGGCGAATGCGTAGATCAGATTTCCTGTGCTGTTGGCCAGAGAAAGCCACAAGTTGGCATACATGGAAGCAAGGGTAATTTCCTTTCGAGGTGCTCTGAGTGCACGACGATAAGAGCTCATGACTTCTTCTTCGATAGATAGGGACGAAATGGTCTTGAAGGAGTTGACAGCTTCGTTAGCGATGCCAACTGCACCAGAAAATGCTCCAGCATGGCGGCGCTCGAACTTAGACAGAGACCGAAGCTGCATAATGCCGCAGCCAAGGAGAATAGGGACGATAACTAAGCACACAATGGCAATCTTCCAAGCAAGAATATGCGAGAGGATGATAGCGACCAAGAAGTTGACCACGATGGAGAAGATTGTGCCGATGATGGAGCCACTGAACCCGCCAACGGTAGCGGCATCTGTTGTGATAACAGATAACAAAGCAGTTGGTGTGCGACCCTCTGATTGATGCCAATCAAGGTCTTGCTCATAAAGGGAGCGGAAGCAGAGTACTCGGATCTTGTACAACAGCTTCTCAGCAACCATACCGAAGCCAGTCCAACTTGTAGTATTGGCCAGCAACTCGACACAAGCTATCAGGAACCACATACCTCCAAAGAACCTACCAGCCCAACGAATGTCTTCAACAGCATTACATGGGCTGAGATTGTCGATGGTGTAACCGAAGATAAGACCAGAGGAGGAGAAAGTGAGACCAACAATAGTGGCAGCAAAGAGACAGACAATGACGAGAAAGAGATATGGTCGGACCATCCCACTGATAGTTTTCATGACAGTCCAAGCGGACTTGTTGGAATCGAGAGCAGCGTCTCCCTCGGGGGTTTCCTCCTTCTCCTTGACGTTGTCTTCTTTTGAATCTTCTGTCGCCTCTTGTTCAATGTCCTTGGCCTTGAGATCTGTGATAGAATCTTTCTCCGAGTGAATGTTATCAGTACGGACGGTGCTTGTGGTCGAACCAGCATCTGAAGAGTCGACCGTCTGCAAACGCACCATACTAGCGTATGATCCGTTCAAGGCCATGAGCTCCAGATCGTTTCCTTGTTCGATGATCTCGCCGCTATTCATGACGATGATGTTATCGGCGTTCTTTATAGTTGACAAACGGTGAGCAATTGCAATGACAGTGCGGTTTTTAGCGATAGACTCGATGGCCATCTGGATACGGTGTTCGCTTGCAGAATCGAGGGAAGCAGTGGCTTCATCGAGGATCAGGATCTTGGGGTCGCGAATGAGGGCTCTTGCGAGTGCAAGGCGCTGCCGTTGACCGCCACTTACAAGCTTTCCGCCTGTACCAACAAGAGTTCCGTACCCATACTCAAGTCTGTCCACGAAACTAGATGCATCCGCCAGACGGGCAGCCTCCTGAACACGATCAACTAAGTCAATCATGTCCTGACCAAATCCCTGAGCTGCAGTCGCAGGATCTTCACCCCGCCGGAGCTTAGCAGCAAGTTCAGTAAGGCCAGTGCCGAGAATAGTAGCTTTGAGTCGCTCATGCTCGGGTTGAGGTGAGTTCAGGATACCGAGAGCTATATTCTCTACGATGGATCGATCCAAGAGAGATGGCTCTTGCTGCACAAGACTCATGTGGCTTCTCAAGCCTTTCACATTCAAGTCCTTGAGGTCGCGACCATCTAGTAGGACCGTGCCTTCAGTGGGATCATAGATTCGGGATGTAAGACCAGCGACAGTTGATTTGCCACTACCTGACAAGCCGACGAGCGCCGTATGTTTGCCAGCAGGACAATCAAAGGAGACGTTCTTGAGAACGGAGTGATGAGGTCGTGAGACGTAAGCAAAGGAGACGTTCCTGAACGATACAGTTCCTTCGACTGAAGAGAGCCTCTCTCCTTTGTCGGATCCAGTGTCGATGTTTGCAGGGCTGCCCATATCTTCACGTAGTTTTTCAAATGATCCAACAGCAGCGCCACACAAAGGGAGCAGAGGCGCAATACCGCCAAGAACAACACAAGCTATTTTGAGTCGGTCAAAGGTTCAATTTAGCCAAGGAGACACATACCATCCACCAGCAGAAGAATGACGGTATAAATGTCACCGACAGATGCACCGCCATTACCCTCAACCATGCTCGCAATTTGTGTACTACCCTGCCAGAAAGCAAGGGCATTGGCAGAGTAAGCAATGAAATAAAGCATTCCAGCTTGGATAGCGGCAACGAAAGCTTTGTTGATACCCTGTTTTCGAGCTCCCTTCATTCGCTCAGCAAAGATGGCCTCCAGCCGAGGACCTGCGCCAAAGGCCTGGACAACTGGGATATTTGCAAGAACCTCTGAGGCGATTCAAGAAGCAGAGGCGATCCTCTCAGACATTGCAGTTGCGAACTTCGCGGTGAATATACTACCCACTGCAGCAAGAAGCATGAACGCAGGCATAAGTGATACGAGGATCCCGGCGAGTGTGGTATTCTTGACGAAGGCGACCACATACGATGATACAAAGAAAGATGTGCATCCCAGAATAATGCCCACCTTCTCTGAAGTTCCTGACTGAATAACTTGGATATCCACATTGAGACGAGATGTAATCTCTCCAGCCTGTCTCTTATCAAAGAAAGTAGCATCTTGCAAGAGAATACTCATAAAGTAACGATCGCGAATACGATTCTCGAGACGACGACTAAATATTGACCATGACACGATGTAAGTGTAGATGAGCGCAAAGCTAATCACACCGATCCATGTAATCATGACAACCTTTTTGTTGATGCTGTCCTGAAGTTCTTTGGGCGAATATTGAGATGCGATTTCTCCATTATCGCATGATGCAGTATTAAGGTCATTGGCGAGTTGACCAAAAATGATTCCCATTAAAGGAAACGGTGCTCCGGCCCCTGAGGCTGCGAGAGTTCCGACGATGAGAAGGAGGATATCGACCCATGATGGGTTGGCGTAGAAGAGGAGTTGGAAGTAGACGAAGAATGAGCGTAGACTCTGAAGAGGGCATTAGTTGGATGCTAGGGCATGATAGGAAGCTCATATCGTTTGTAGGAACTTGCTTTTTTCTTCTTCTCTGGCGGTGTATGAGATGTAGCTGATATAGATGATGATCTTGTGGATGGATGTGGTGAGTGACTGGGTGGACGCTCAGCAGCTGGCTCATTGAGCGCATGAATCAACGTCTCTGTTGTTACTGGATCTGCCTTTGTAGAGTTATGATGTGTAGGCTCGCTAGCAGAAATGCTACTGTCAACATTGTTGAGAAGAGAAGAGAAGAGAAGAGAAGAGAAGGAAACTCATAATGAAAAGATATCCTACGCCGCCACTGGACCTTGAGAACATCGGCCTTGTAGATCCCGTACTGAAGAGCATAATCGTTTTGGCATGAGCATCAGCCCTGGACAATCCATAGCGAGTAAGCAGTTGGAGACACCGAAACGGAGACGGTGCCGGTGCAGAGCCTCTAGTTCGCCGTTAAACAAGCATAATTTTACAGTAGAATCACCCTGATCTTGGCTTGGCGGCTCTAATGGGGATAAAGCCGCGGTGCTAGAGAAGCGAAGGATCGAAACCCCCACTACAGAATAGAGTCGAGGACATTCGTTGAATGATTGGTCTGAGGAAGAGGAAGTAGACTTGAAGAGTGAATATGAGAATGTGATTATGTTTCTTCTCAGGTGAAAATGCGGACGTCTCAAGATATAGTATAGACAAGGTGATGGGCTTTGCTCTGGCAAGAGTTGAGCGTCAATATTTATGTACAGATGTTCGACTTCGAGATCTCCAGAGGTTCTTGAAGTCAAAGAGAAAAACATCCGTCGTTCATTCCCAGGGAACTACACCAGTTCCCCGAAGTTACGAGTCGCTGGTGATCCTGTTGCCATAAACTTGATCCATCAGCGGGGCGAGCTAATTCAATACGTCAGGGATTGTTCGGATCAGATAATTCTTTTCGGCCATTCACTGGCTCGCTTGCCGGGCCTGACTTAAATTTTGGGTGTGTTCCCCTCGCATTGGGACTGAGTTATCTGATCGGCGTTGAGTTGCTTCCCTCCATCGGATTTCGGAACCGACAGCACATTAAAGATCGATAGATTTGGGAGACACAATAAGAATTATGCTTTTGTTTCAAGAACATCGTAGCTTAAGCTCATCAAAATGTCTATTGTTGAGGAGTTGAGAATATATGTTACATCCATCGTCAAGGTTGACCGTTATATTATGGCTCACAACATCCACTCTTCTCATAACACACTCTTGCTCTCAGCATGCAGAAGAGAATCGACCAAAATTTACATTCTATTGCTTCCTAAGGAGTGCACAAAGGGGATTTGCATAGGCTGTTCATTAGTCTAGAGATCGTCAAAAACATTACTCCAAAGTTCGATCAGATAACGGTCTTCACACTGTACAACTCATCACGAGAAGTGGAATTGTGCCTCGAGACTGCGTGTTCTTGGATGAGTCAGCGGAAAACGGATGTCCGCTAGATCTGATAATTTTCTCTTTTGTCAAGGGTGCTCAGGCTTCAGTGGAGTTCACGGTATTCCGTCGTTTCTGGTGGCTGGCTGTCTAAGACGGATCTGATAACTTTAACTCCACATCCACGTCCAAAAAAGTTCCTTGCACTAACACCAACACCGTGATCATTGAGAATGCCCCGCTGCATTTTCTTGTCTTACTGGTCATATTCTGATCCGTTCCCATTCCTCAATCTCACTGTGAGACTGTTCAAAGATTCTTGGGAATTATGATGGAGAACAGGGCTATGCAGGCTCCAGCCGAGAGATGAAAGATCCCTTGTTTGAAGCCGGGGCCGGAGCCGGTCTTGGTCCGATATTAAAGTCTCTCTTGCGCCTTTAATCCGAGTACGGATACAGTGTATTCTTCCTCGTATCAGATACCATACCGCCTTGCGTCACTGGTAGTCCTCAACGGGTGCTGTCGTTTATTCCCGGGTCTTCATCTTGGTATATTCTCTCACCTCTTCTTCCTTTACCTGCTTGAACTATTTCTTCTCTCCTTCCCCCATACTCTTACTCTAAGCACTTCATCCTTCAACTCATGTTAATTGCTCGAGTGTCGACCAGGTTCTCAGGACAACTACTCAGAGTCCCCCACACTACTTTATCTCAGGCCCTACGTTTATTTACATCCTGTTCCTTGCATACAACCGTTGCTGTACCTCGGCCTCAGATCTGCGTAAGGTCTGTTGTTTTAGCGCCACATCTCGTGTTTGGACGTCAAAATCGTCCTATATCCCACTCCAAGACCTTTGCTACAATGGGTTCACTTCCCGAATCATCCAACGCCGTGCGCGTTCTCATCCTTGGAGGTTGCTACGGTGGTCTATCTGCTGCTGTCAACTTGCTTGATCTGAGTCAAGGATACTCTCCCCGCATGAACTCTGAGCCATACATCCACCATCCTGACCTTCCTCGCTTCAACATCGATATCACTATTGTCGATGAGAGAGATGGCTACTGTAAGTACTCCACAGCTCAGCTGGGCCACACTATATGATAAAGAGCCGGACCCTAACAGTATCGTAGACCATTTGATCGGCTCCCCTCTGGCTCTTGCTGATTCCAACTTCTCCAAGAAGAACTGGGTGAAGTACTCTGATATCCCTGGCCTCAAGGACCCCAGCATCAACATCATCCAAGGCTCCGTCACCGATGTCGACCCTGCAACCAAGAAGGCCACCATCTCTGCTCACCTCACCGAGGAGAAGAGCACTCTTGAGTACGACTACCTCGTCTCCGCTACCGGTCTACGCCGCGTCTGGCCCGTCGTGCCTCAGTCCAAGACTCGAAAGCAATATCTCCTGGAAGCCGAGAACCACATCAACTCTGTCCACAATGCGAAGCATGGCGTCGTGGTCGTTGGTGGAGGCGCTGTTGGTATTGAGATGGCTGCAGAGCTGAAGATGATCAAGCCTCACCTCAAGGTGACTCTCGTTCACTCTCGCGACAAGCTCCTCTCTTCAGAGGGTCTTCCTGATGAGACCAAGGATGTGACTCTTCAGTTGCTCCGTGAGGCCGGTGTTGAGGTTCTCATGAGCCACCGTCTAGCTTCCAACAACAGGGTCGAGACGACTGACGGAAGTGAGAAGTATGAGATTGAGTTCACCAACGGTCATAAGATGTTTGCGAGTGAGGTGATCATGGCCATTTCCAGGAGTGTTCCAACCTCAACATACTTGCCGACCTCTGCCCTTGATGCGGACGGTCTTGTCAAGATCAAGCCCAAGTAAGTAGATTGTCTTCAGACTTGAAATCCCAGTAGCTGACTTGCGCATAGTCTGCAGTTCCAGGACGGCACACCCAACGCTGAGTCACACTACGCCGCTGGCGATATCACCAACTGGCCCGGTATTAAGCGATGTGGCGGTGCCATGCATCACGGCCACTACGTAGCACAGAACATTCATCAGAGAATCCTCAGCCAACGAGCAGGCCACACCCCAGAGTTCAAGGAGCTTGTGGTCTATCCTCCTGTTATTGGACTCGCAGTTGGAAAGAAAGCTGTGGCATCGAGCCCTGATACAGGCACTGTTTATGGTGAAGAAGTTGCTCAGTCTTGCTTCCGAGATGACCTTGGCTGGACGAGTAAGTTAAACAGATCTAAGATAAGATATGTTTCTTAAGATGACTGACATAAGTTAATAGTTTGCTGGAACTACATGCAGCTCGGCGGCCGCAAGACTGACGAGGCTAAGGCTTAACGTGAAATGATTTGAGTAACTGGCGTTCGGGATCTAATCTTTTTAGACATACTACTGAGGATGAGCGACAACCTTGCGTTGCCTCAGATGTACTATTTACTTCTTCTTGATACCTACCACAAGAGTCTAAGCTCTTATGCTATGTTTGTATGGTGAAAATACTATTGCAGAAAATATCGTATATGATTTTACGAATGACTGGACTCGCATAGCATGAGATCAATACCAATATAATGAGTGAAGCAATGATTAACAGAGCTATTATTATTATGCGAGCCTACACTCATCTGTATTAGTATGTTTATCGTTACTCTGTTATAACCTTATGCGTATAACACTTACCTGGACTCACTTATGCCCTTCATTCTAAGGTTTTCTCGATAAGCGCTGAGACAAGCGAAAGGGTTAAGATTGCAATACTAGCAACCAATGACATTTTGTGAACCACTGTATGAGATGCTTGACAAGCAATACATGTTCTCGGTCCTTAGGCATATGGTCGTTGTACATGGAGCGATTTGCATTCTAATATGTCAAGTTGACGTCTCCTTCACCAGGAGATTACCAAGCTCTCTAGG
Source organism: Fusarium sp. NRRL 66894 (assembly GCA_014824365.1). NCBI lineage: Eukaryota > Fungi > Ascomycota > Sordariomycetes > Hypocreales > Nectriaceae > Fusarium > Fusarium sp. NRRL 66894. Next base: position 1,956 of record JABEEQ010002332.1, on the reverse strand, counting down.
ACAGGCACTCTTCCAATTTGCGGAAGCAATAAATATAGTGATACTTCTTCGAGATCTGGAGAATATGTAAGATACGGTGGCAAGAAGAGCAACATACAGTAGATCGACGGCAAATCGAGCCGTAATCATTCTGCGAATGATGCCTCTAGCTAGTAAAGACTTGCCACAATATAATTAATGGCAATATCGATAAAACGGAACTTTAACGATGGCCCTAAGACGAACTTGGGATAAAAGAAACAATTGTATGTCCTGGAACGTAATATATAAGCCCTTAGGTCAAAGGCATGCCCTCTTGGTGTAGATGCTGCTTGTTCAGGTCTACTCCACAACATCTAGACTCATGTCAATCTGCAGGTAAGACAGGAGACACCTCATCAGGACTAACGATGTATATGATGCCGAAAATTCAGTTAAGGCATATTTGTTTCAGAAGGCCTGTTCTATATACGGGCAGCATAAGCCAATGGTGATGGCACGATACATAGTGAGGACACAAGGGATACGTACTCGAGCCTTGAGCTTGGAGGCCTTGGAACTTACGATAGTAAATGGTGAGTCGGGAAACCACATATACGAGAGTCGAACTTGTAACAAACAATGAGCATTGAGGAAGCGGGAGTTTCCATTCAACCCATGATAGACTTGGGCTGCCAGAGGTCTCAACACTATTACAGCAGGCCATAATGGAAAATACCAGCGCATAAACTCAAACGGTTAAATAAGTGTTTGGTTTTACTGAATGTGAATAGATCAGTCAAGAGTGCTAGCAAGTACGAGGTTTAAGACTCCTTGAGGCGGGAAAGTGATCTCGAAGTCAAATGTCAGGAATTAGCTGGTCGCCTATGTCAAAATATAAGGTACTTCATATTTTATATCCTACCTCATGAATTTGCATTTTTACCATAGTCTATCCTCGAAACCAACATAGTTCTGGGCCACCCCTTTCACCTCGCCATTGGCAATCAAGCTTTCATATTTTATGACCGGTTGCCCATGCTGGGTTGAAGAGCATGAGAAATAACGAAAGTAGTGTCTTAAGACCATTGTTAGACTTGGGAAAAGTCACATTGGTCCCGGAGTAGAAAGAAGAAATCCAACCATTATTCGAAGTCTTGGTCCACGTGGTAGAAACAGGAACACTGAAAGTTCAGGCCAATCATCCTCTGCAACCAAGACGATGATGTTTAACAGCCATTAAGGTTCAGAACATACAAGTCATGAATCGCTTTATACCACCCATCCTGTGCCGTATTCCGAGCGATGGCGTCTAGGGTTACTTTCGCCCAAGAAACACCAAGAATGTGAGCGAAAAGCGGAGAAGACAGACGAGATCGACAGTTCTAACTAAGAATTCGCTGTACCCATGCTCATCGCTACTCCGGATGAAAAAGATCAGTGATCGTATGTGATTAACAGCTGATCGTCGGGAATAAGCATTCACGTCTCAGACCTGATCATCTTCCATCTTGCAGTGAAGAGGATCTTGCGTACGAACGATTCAGATTAGATTTGATTGATAAGATTGGATCGGACGCCCCATCGGTCAATTGCCCGTTTGTCCACGCATGTGTCCCTCGTACCTGGCTGCCGGGATACCAGTCTTAACATGCATGCTGGAAGTCAAAGAATCGGCCAAGTTGACAGATGAGCGGCGATCGACATGTAATTGACGCCATGGACACCTTCACCAATAACTACAGATATTGGCAGACTTGAGAACCCGTTACTTACATGTCTTAGGTCCTGTGTCTTTTTCGTGCTCATGGCTGTTCGGAAGTTACGTGACTTAAGCATACACCACGCAAATGGCAGGATAACGGCCTCATGTGGTTAACTATTCGTAAACGTGGGGGCTACAATATCGATGCACTGCTAAGGGTTAAGCATGCGTGTCTCTAACTGCTGGGACCTCTGTTCCGAGGACATTGCTCTGGTCCCAGCAGTTAGAGACAC
>JABEEQ010002329.1:0-27384 GCA_014824365.1 Fusarium sp. NRRL 66894 | reverse complement strand
TATAATACTTTAATAATACTTAGTATATATCTTATGTAATCTGCTAATAATAAACCTAGCATGGCTTAGTTTAATATAGTTAGATCTAATTATTACAATTAGATAGAGATGTGGTATGGTGGAGCCCAGGGAATCCTATGGGTGAATTTGCGCTTATTTGCGTAAAGCATGAGACAATAAGGGTTAGCTGCCTGGGACAATACATACTATCGTTGGCACCAAACTCCACTAGCATAAATTCCGGTGTTTAAACTAATACATTTCTTCTCATATTGCCTTTTTACTGGAATACATAATATCATGGCAGAGATAGAGTCCGTCCAAGGTATACACCACCCAGATCTGAGTATTGTGGTATTTCTCAGTAGAGAAGAGGTTTTCTACCCGTGTCAGGCCAGTTGTCGAATGCTAGCATATCAGCACTGAGTAGTACGGTAAACTTCCTCCTATACCATACTATCATCCCTTCTGTTTCTCCCATGGTTCTCAGTTGTGACTGTCTCCCCCTCAGATCCCGAGCTGTTGGCCGCATGTCGTCCTCTTTTCTTTTCTCCGCTTAGTGGCTGCCCAGTCTTCGTAGCCAATGTCTCATCCCTTCCATATAAGAACCACAGAAAAGCGCCAGTCATGACCGCACCGCCAAGGATATTTCCCAGCGTGACAGGGATATTAGATTGGTAGATGAACTTGCCGACACCAAAGTTAGTGCCGTAAAACATTCCGATGGGTACGAGGAAGAAGTTGGCGACGGAGTGCTGATATCCCAGTGCAACGCTACAATGTCTTGTTAATCCAATTCCACAACATTGATCGAGTCTTGTGTGTACTTACAAAGCCCAGATAGGGATCCAGATGCCAACGATCTTGGATAGGTTGTCCTTGCTACTGGTTGCAAGGTATACGGCCAAGCCCACGAGCCAATTGCAACCAATTCCTCTCGTGAAATTGAACCACCAGTTGATATTGACTCTAGCCTCAGCTTGCGTAAATGCGTATGAGGACATGGCGTCAGAGTTGAGCGTATCGCTCCACCAAGCCAAAACACCTGTAAAAAAGAGACATCCCGCCAGATTGAAGATGTAACAAACGACCCAGTTCTTCACGAGGTCGTATACGCTCGTCTTTCTTTGCAAGGTTGTGTACATCATAACCGTCATGTTGCTCGTCACTAATTCAACATTGGTGAGGATAACTAGGACAAAACCGATGGGGAATGTGAAGGCGGCCAGAAGGGTGATGAGAGATGGGTTCGACTCTCGTAGACCTGGAGCTCCGCCTGCGACGACGAGATCAAAGAGAGACCCGAGTGAAATGAAGATACCGCCGAAGAAAGACTTAACGATGAGATCTGCCCATGGAAGTTCGGCTTTGGCGATGCCTGACTGGGTCATGAGTTGGCAAGTCTCTGGCGGAGAATGGGCGTCAACCTTCTCCATCGACACATGCGGTTGACGCTCATCGCCACCATGTTTTGAATCTGAGTAGGCCGGCATAATTCTCTTTGGATTATCCGCAGATAGTTGGTGATACAGTCTAGCTATCTAGTCGGAGAAATGCTTGTACATATATACCTTGGCAAATTCATGATGGAGATTTGATGTCATGATACCCCAGTCCCGGATGTTCGGCCTTTAGCTCGATGACATGAATCATTAAAATTTTAGTCCATAAAAGTGAAAAACTGTTGTTGCTGTGTCACGTTATGATGTAATTGCGACTTGACGTGGTCATGATGTTATGGTGGGTAATGCGGCCCCATTAATTCAACCTCACCCTATCTCAACTATATCTACTATTATACATTGATGCGATGACGCCAGACCAACTGCTCCTCCCGAGCACTATAAGTCGAAGCCCCAAGAATATCCCGCATCTGCTGCACACTTGTAAACAGAATCTGTCGCGCGATAAAAAAGCGGATACCCTCAGTGCAAGGAGGACTTGTCAAGCTTCCCTCATAAGTCCAAAACTCATCAAAGTAATCAACACTCTCAAGAAGCAGCTTATGGTTGAGCGTAGCCTCTTCACTGACGTCTGTTTCGTTGAAGCCAATCATCTTTGGGAGTTGATCCAAAAAGCTGTTCGCCTTGTTGCCCGGGTCAAGACGAATGGCAAGGACAGCGCGTTCTTTGCCTTGGGCATTGACGTGGACGAGATGAAGCTCGGCTCGAGAACGGTGGCGTTCAACGGTGTGGTCAGCGGGCGCATGAATGTGCCAGCCTTTGAGGTAAACGGTCTCATTGTCGAAGCTGAAAGAGGGGTTCTGAGTCCAGATCTCGTCTTGGTTTTGGACGGTGAATGCAGGACCGTAGCCCCAATTGAAGAAGTTGCCGGTGATCTCGCTGGGATAGTTCCATTCTTTGATGAGATGCTCCAGGGAAAGACCTTGCTTGAGGGCTATGGGAATGGGAGACTGTTGCGTTCCATCCTGGCAAAGATGGTAATCTAAAATTGTATCAGCACCGTACATCAAGACTCTTGAGAAGTTGACTCACCAGGGCTGATACGGCCCCAGTTGTAGGATGCTTCATAAGCCCAGTCTTTAGTTCCAGGCTCGGCACGAGGGTCAATGTGACGCTTCTTGTTCTTTAAGGAGTAGTGATTGGTATGCTTTGCGCATGACAAGACGCTGGTGACATAAGTCGCTACTGCGAGGAGCTGAGAGACACGCATTGTGATATTGGCATATAGAGTATGTAGAAGAGACCGATGAAGAGCTGGTTGATGAGAAAATGTAGAAATATCGTCGCGATTATGTGTAATTTTATATCTGATTGCGAAGGACATGAAAGACGCAGAATAGAGTCTAGCGTGCAATAATGTCACTGCCAAGAAATTGCGAGGCGCAAGATACCACGGACCATGAGGCTTAGACCTCAGCAATTACGCAGAGATAAACTTTATAAGCTCTATCTTGAAGCGTATCTCTAAATAAGATCCAAGTTTTTACCTTGTCACTTGTAAGTTTCTCTTTGAATTACCACGAGTTGTCTGGTGACGTTTGTGAAACTTTCCATCATAGCCCACGTGGAGGTTCCAGGCACAGCCCGTGCTAATTTGGAAAATTCTCCATGGGGTAATGCACTAAAGATTTAGGGTTTCCAGTGGTACGTCTTGGCGCTAGCGGTCTGGAATCATCCCTGTTACTCCTAAACACTGGGAGATAAGAAACAACGCGCTGTTAGCCAATGTAATTGGCAACTACCACAGGCCTAGCAGTTACTCCAGACCGGTGAACTGACCACAGAACTAGTCAGTCTTTTTTTAATAGTAATCTCCGGATGGAATATTCCGTGTTCTCGATGGGATCTGCGAGAATCCTTTCTTCCTGGTTTCAGGGTAGCATCGTGACAAACACAGCCTCAGATTCATGGTTTAAAGTTTCGGCATCTCGTTCACAGATTGCCGAAGTTTCCGAATATGGCATTGTCTCCGAAGAGATGAGATCTCGCATCTCAGTTCATGATGCAATCAGCATATCTGTGTCACGGTGATAAAAGAAGAGCTTGATCACGACGAAAGAGCGAATATCGCGACAAGAGGACAAAACTCCTCGCGTACTCAATGCTTTTAATGAGTTATGTTGAGCACTGCCGAGGTTGGAAGAACATTGAAGCCAAGAAACATGGAACAAGTATCGATGGAGCCGTTTAGACTACCCGAGACAGGCAACTACAGAATGTTGCTGGGGCCATGAGATTGGCTCACTGTCATAAGCCTTTCGCGCGGCCTCTTGGCGTATGGAATCAAACGAACTAAAAAGTGCGAAGACAATGGCTTTCGTGCAGAAATATCTGCCGTCTTGGCAACGGTATAAGCCACAGTCAACGTCATTTCATGCGACGATGGAAAGTAATAGAGCAGGATGAATAAGTTCTGTCTAGTTGCGAATAAAGTTCCTCGTGAGTCAGGGATCATGCTTGACTTTTCAATGTTGAAAGTCATTGCCCATTTGTCGGGTGACCTTTAACTAAAGGAAAGTTCCATTAGTCTAGGGCTCACGGATAATACGTTTTAATATCTGAACTACATAGGTCCGACAGAGAAGCATGAAGAAATGCTTTCCGCTTTCATTTTATTTTATATCGTCTAGATGTTTTTGGCCGAGATATTGATATGACTTATACAAATGAAGGCGAATTAGTATTTGCATTTTTGCCCTTGCTAAACTACCCTAGAGAGTGATAATTGATGTTATCGATAAACAGATAAGATATCACACTGTAGATAAGCTGATAAGACATCTCCGTGTCCAAGACGCAAACCAGCAGTTTGTAGCCCAGGCATAACTTCTGCTTTTACCAAAGACATACACTTAACTGGATTAAATATAGTAATTATCTTCCTTTCCTATCTCGCTAATAAGTCGTGACCATCTCAGCAAATTACGTATGAACTCTGAAGCAGTTCGCAACTCGGTTCACTGGCTCTGATTGGCTGCGCTCAGTTGGGCTCAAGGTGCATCAATAGCCAGCGCTCATCCCAGTGGTTCACCGTTCGGGCAAGCTGTGCGAACCTCTTTTCTGAGTCTGCATGTAACGTAGCCGCTTCCAATTCGTCTCAATCAGGTCTCCAATTGGGCATGTCTGCCTTGTCTCAACTCAGCCGGTACAAAGCCTCGTGCGGCTGAACCCGACTGCATCTCACTAACCCAAGAACAACTTAGCCCTATGCTTTTCCCTTCACTAACGCCCATTTGTATGAGCACTTTTAGAGAATGTGCCTCGCGTGGCTTTTCAGGCGCAAAAATGAACTTATCGCTGCGTTCTAGACCCCCCAATTCTGTTTTCGACAATGAAGGACTTTCAGCTGAAACCATGTGCTGGTGCACAAATACCCGCTCTTGGCACTCTTGGCCTTTAGTTCGTGGTTCTCCACGGATTATACCGCGACGACAAGATGCCCTTTGACTTTAAAGCGTACGACCAGAAATGCCAGGGCTTGACGCTCGAGGAGCTACAGCGAGAATGGGAGCACTACACGCGCCTGATTTCGGGCGCTGCCACGTCGACTGCGGTGTCGGGATGCGCTATCCCGTTGACGCTTGGGGTCTCGACTATTGGTGTTGCGATGGCTGCGCCGGCGATTCATAATGCACGGAAGAAACGCGAGATTATTGAGAGGCACCTCAATCGACTTAATGCGACGCACCATACACGAAAACGCGATGTTCTTGGGAGCATGGCGGTTAGCGGGACGATCGGCGTTGTTACACTTGGTGTTGGAACGATGGGTGCTGATGCTGTTGCGACGGCGGGTGCAGAGCATGGCATTCAATCCATCGTTGCGAATGAAACTGCTATTAAGCTCGTGTCGCATGCTGCGCTTGACGGAGCGGGTATGATGGTTGAGCATAAACATACTGATCATCTCAAGAAGAAGGATGCTCGCAAGGCGTTCCAGAAGGCTGGCGTCTTTAAAGCTGTTCAAGATGCAAAGGCCGCCGAGGCAGGGTATACTATTCAGCCTTATCCGAGCAATGGCCAGGCGTATCCGAATTACGCTGCTGGAAGTTCGTCTCAAGCACTTCCTCCACCTCCTCCGCCGTACAACGTTGCTGTCGGCCAGACACCTGGACCGCCGACTTACAATACTACCCCGAATGGGTATCCTCAAGATTTCAAGGGTCCAGTCGGTCAGCCCCAAGTCCCTCAACAGAGTCAGACTTATTTGATGCCGAACGTCACTGGACAACAAGCCATGCAACAGCCGTACGACTACTCGCAGCAACCAGTCCCGACACATGGTGTACCATCGCCTATGCCACCAGCGAACACGCAGATGTTCTCACCGCCCCAAACACCAGCTGTTCAATATCCTCCCCAGACTACGCAAGCAACAAACATGCAGCCGTTGCAGCAGCAACCTACCTATCAACACCAGCCAGGAGTTCCTCTATATCATCCTGCATCTACACCGCAGCCTTTCAACATGGCTGCAATGCATCAAGCTCTTCCATCTGCTACACCCGCGCCATCCACTCCGTATCAACAGCCGCAAGTGCAACAGGTCCCGAATATGGTCTTGCCTACACCTCCCCAGGACAACACTCAGGGCTATGTCCCTCAACAGTTACAGCCGCAACCAACTGGACAGATCATAGGAGCACCTCAAGCCAGATACTTCCCAGCAACACCGACTGGATATCCACCTGCTATCACAGTCCCCAATCAGCCAGCACCACAGCCTGTTCCTGTAGCCCAGGTCCCTCAGCCACCTGCTGATCCAGCTAATGTCTATCAGACTCCCGTGCAGCATGTTGTACAGCATCAGACCGGGTATCAGGCATCGCCTACACCGGCTGCACAACCGCAGTATCATCAGCAGCCTGGCTACGGAACACCCCAGCACACTGGCACTTATCAACAAGCCCCGGCGCCTGCACCCGTTGATCGAAGAAGCTCATTTATTGCCCCGCATCAACCAGCTTTCGCTCCTCATGCACCATATAATCCTCAAGATTGGGCTCCCAAACAACAGCAAGCATATACCCCCCCAAACCCTGGCATGAATAATGCTGCTCCGACCGCACCAGCCATGCAGCCTCAAATGCAGTATCAGATGCCTCCAACTCCTCTCCCAACAGGCTCAACAGTGAATCAGTATCAATACGACAATAAAGGCTCATACTTTCCAGCCCAGCCACAAACCCCTCAAATGACTGGACCAACAGCACAAACCCCTCAGCAATATCCACCAGGAAATTATCCCGGGGCACCGATGCACAATCCTGTACAGGTGACGCAATAGCTGTGGAGACCTTACATCGGTGGGTTGCAATTGGAATCATGAGTTATGCTTAATTATGGCTATGGAACAAATCAGAGAATTGGTTAGCGTGTTATTTCTTAGTCTATTTAACGTTGAATCAAGTTGCGTTTGCCCTTTTCATTCAGTACCTACGTTCTACGTCTGATGAAAGAGTTTATTATTTGAGTCACCAGGAGTGGAGCATTGCATGAACGATTTACACTAGTCTATAACAGGCAATTGTACATTTCGACTCATCCAAGGTCATACCTGTTCAGTCTATAAGAACAAGTAACAGAACACCAAACTTGCATCTCACCAACCATCAATCTAAAATGAGTGCACTAAACACCATGAACATGGACGATCTAGACATAGAGCTAGATATCATTGGGCAACAACCTTTTATGGTCAAGATCTACACCCAAGTCAGCTTCTGCTTCCCCGTCACCGACCCCTCCACGCACCCAGCCATCATCGCCACCCTCAACCACGGTCTACAGCGTCTCTCCAAGAGCTTTCCCTGGGTAGCAGGCCAAGTAAAAGATGATGGCAATGGCATCTTTAAGATCAAACCACTTGAGGAGACACCGCGACTGGTAGTCAAGGACCTTCGAGATGACCCTGCAGCACCCACGATAGAGGGTTTGAGAAAAGCAGAGTTTCCCATGAGCATGTTTGATGAGAACAAAATCGCGCCGAAGAAAACATTACCCATTGGCCCCAATTACTCGCCGGATGATCCCCTGCCTGTACTGCTCTTCCAGCTCAATTTTATCAAGGGTGGTCTCATACTCACTGTCAATGGACAGCATGGCTGCATGGACATGACGGGTCAGGATGAGCTTATTCGGCTGCTCTCCAAGGCTTGTCGCGACGAAGCGTTCACACAACAAGAGATATCAACAATGAACCTTGAGCGCAAGACCATTGTTCCCCTTCTCGAAAACTACGAAATCGGCCCTGAGCTGGATCATCAAATCATCAAACCCCCTTCGACCACAGAGCACCCGCCAGCACCGCCAAAAGCAAGCTGGGCTTTCTTCTCATTCAGCCCACAAGCCCTCTCTGAGCTCAAAGAGAAGGCAACGCAGCCTCTTGACTCACAAACAAAATTCATCTCAACAGATGATGCTCTCTCGGCATTTATCTGGCAATCAGTCAGCCGCGCCCGTCTTGCTCGCCTAGACGATTCTACCTCGACTGAATTCTGTCGCGCTGTTGACGTGCGCACCCAACTGGATGTACCGAAGAATTACCCTGGAATCCTTCAAAACATGACCTACAACGTCTCGAACCTCTCTCAAATCGCCAACGAGCCACTCGGCATCGTAGCGTCACGCCTGCGCTCTGAGCTCCGCCGCGATCGTCTTCGCCGTCGGACACAAGCCCTGGTCACATACCTACATGACCAGACGAACAGGGAAAGCGTATCTGTCACAGCCGACGCGAACCCATCGACAGATATCATGTTGAGCTCATGGGCGAAGCTCAAATGCTGGGAGTATGACTTTGGCTTTGGACTGGGAAAGCCCGAGAGTGTGAGGAGACCATTGTTTGAGCCATTTGAGAGTTTGATGTATCTTATGCCCAAGCGACCGGATGGAGAAATTACCGCGGCTTTGTCATTGAGGGATGAGGATATGGAGGGATTGAAGAGCGATGAGGAGTGGAACAAGTACGGGAGGTTTATTGGCTGAAGGATCATCTCAAGATGCTCGTGCGTCTTCAATGCTACGTTCCAGCGGGGAAGAAGAGGAGAAGCTCATGACATAATTCGATATCATCCGAGCTTTATGCTTATTCTTGTTTATAGAGTCGTATTTGCGGGGACAGGTTATGCAGATCTCGGACTATTCCCCAGATGTGCGGTGCTGCGATAGGTGCGCAAGACACTCAAGTCGATCGTAGGGCTTGGCGTTTGTGGAGGATTTGCAGTAGAGCCGAGGTGATCACCGAACGATTAAATATAAGATGATCGTAAATAGTAATTGTAGAGCATCTAAAAGACTTCTTCAGAATAATTGAGCTGCACCATGGATTTGTCGGCTATGGGATTCCCAGGGGCGTTGCCCGACTGGAGTAACTTGAACATCCTCCACCGCAACACTCTCCCAGCTCGAGCCCACTTCTATTCCTACCCCGACCAAGAATCAGCTTTGTCCTTTAACCGAGAACAAAGCTCCTTCCATAGTCTAAACGGAACATGGAAGTTCCACTATGACATCAGTCCCTTCGATGCCCCCATCTGGGAAACAGCCAACACCAGCTCATGGGACGATATCGAAGTTCCAGGCATGTGGCAGCTCCAAGGCTATGGACATCCTCACTATACCAACATTGACTATCCCTTCTCTGTCACTCCTCCCAACGTCTCATACGTCAACCCAACTGGTTCTTACTGGCGACAGTTTGAAGTACCAGAAGAGTGGGATGGTGATCAGATCAGACTGCGATTTGAAGGCGTGGATAGTGCATTCCATGTCTGGGTCAACGGCGAAGATGTTGGCTATGGTCAAGGAAGCCGTAATCCAAGCGAGTTCGATATCACGAACTATCTCACCCCTGGACAGGCAAACGATCTTGCTGTGCGCGTTTATCAGTGGTCTGATGGTTCTTATATCGAGGATCAGGATCAGTGGTGGCTCTCTGGCATCTTTCGCGACGTATACCTCATTCCCTTTTCTGAATCATCAATCACCGACTTTCAAGTTGGCTCTGAACTTAGTGATTCATTTGATGAAGGATCGTTCAAAGTCAACGTGACCATTCAAGGGAAAGAGGGGGACCTCGCTGCCATCTTGCTCTCGCCTAACGGTTCCGCTATTGATGAGTGGAAAGGATCGTCTTCAGATATTTATGAGAAAAGCCTTTCCGGTGACGACTTTCACATTTGGTCTGCCGAAACACCCAATTTGTACACTTTGCTTATCACCTTCAACGGACGGACTATCAGCCAGAAAGTTGGTCTGCGACGCGTTGAGGTCAAAGAATCCAACTTTCATGTTAACGGAAAGCCTATCATCATATACGGAGTCAACAGGCACGAGCATCATCATCTCACGGGGCGTACAATCAGCCTCGAGAATATGCGAAAGGATCTCTTACTCATGAAACGCTCCAACATCAACGCAATTCGCACCGCTCATCAACCTCCCCATCCTGACTTCTTCGACGTGGCCGACGAGCTCGGCTTCTACGTCATCGCCGAATCCGATCTCGAATGTCATGGTTTTGGTGTCATTGAAGAGACGGAGGAGGAAGCTGCAGAATGGCTCTCCAACAATCCTGATTGGGAAGAGGCTTATGTCGACAGAGCTCGTCAACTGGTGGAGCGTTTCAAAAACCATGCCTCAGTCATCATTTGGTCTCTCGGCAACGAGTGCTTTTACGGTCGCAATCACGCTTCTATGAGCAAGTGGATCAAAGAGAGGGATCCAAGTCGGATCATTCACTACGAACAGGATCGTAACGCTACATCGACGGATATGTACAGTCAGATGTACAGCACGCCTGATGATGTGAGGGAGTTCATCAAGACACATACCGACAAGCCCATTTTATTGTGTGAATATGCCCAGTAAGGATACCTCCAGAAGTCCAGATGAAGTTGGGCTAACAGTACTAGTGCCATGGGTAACGGACCAGGCGGTCTTGTTGAGTATATCGACCTCTTCAGATCAGAGCCACTTTCTCAAGGAGGCCTTGTCTGGGAATGGAGCAATCATGGGCTCCTCAAGAAGGAAGAGAACGTCACCTACTACGCCTACGGAGGTGACTTTGGCGACGAGCCTAATGATGGTGACTTTATCATGGACGGTCTCGTGCTGTCCGACCATTCACCCATGCCCTCTTTAAAGGAATACGCCAAGATCATCCAGCCCGTCTCGGTGAAGTTGGCAAAGAACGGGTCTGCGATGACTGTCGTCAATCATTATGACTTCTCTGACTTGAGTCACCTTGATGTGTCTTGGCATATTGTCGCGGATGGTCTCAAGACTGACGCACGCCCACTTGACCTCCCAAGGGTACCCGCTGGCGAGAACAGAACTGTTGCACTGCCTTCGGGCATGAACGTCACACAGAATGAGGCATGGTTCACAGTTGAGTTCAGGCTGAAGGAGGCTACTCTTTGGGCTGCCCAGGGACATGTCATTGCTTGGGACCAACTTCACATCCAACGCCCCAATATCAAGACGCGGGACATGTCGCTAGTCCGTCGTCAAGACAGCGGAGAGTTCGAGAAGAACGGAACCAAGCTCCTCTATAAGAGCGGTGACTCTTCACTGGGCTTTGACTTGCTGCAGGGGAATGTCACCTGGAACATCAACGGTATCGACATTTTCCAACGCGGTCCCGAACTCTCCTTCTACCGAGCCTTGACACAGAACGACGCCGCATCTTCTGGCGATGGTCCAATTTGGGAACAAGAAAAGATCCCAATGATCTACCCTCAAGTAAGAGACGTTACATGGCGCGTTGGCGAAGACGGCGCTGTTGTGCACTACAAGGTCTGGGTTGGAGTCAAGACTCGTGCTTGGGGTGTTGAAGCAGACATGATCTACAAGATCCCCACCAAAGGTCCTCAACTTCAACTCGAAGCTCGGGGTGAGTTCGTTGGCAAGAACGAATCACATGTCATCCCCCGCATTGGTCTCATGGCTGTTCTGCCTGAACCATTCGGCGATGTGTCATGGTTCGGCCGGGGACCCGGAGAGAGTTACAAGGACTCCAAGCAAGGTTCCCGCATTGGGCAGTACAGCTCCACCGTGCCGGACCTCTTCACATACTATGATTACCCTCAAGAAAATGGCAATCGCGAGGACCTGCGCTGGTTGAAGATCGGGAACAAGGATGTTACGCTTGATGCACGACGAACGAAGAGTGAGCCATTCAGCTTCACGGCTCGGAGGTACATGCCCTTTGACTTGGACGATGCCCAGCACCCGCATGATCTGAAGCCACTGAACATGACGGTTCTGCATCTTGATTACGATAACAATGGATTGGGATCAGCTACGGTTAGGGTGAGACCGTTTGAGAAGTACAGGTGCTACACCAAACCATTCAGCTTTACCTTTGACTTCAACATAGTTTAGGTCGGGAGGATAATCAGACTCGGATGATGTATCTTCAATGTAATGTGATTATACAATTCCGGTCACGATAAATAATTGATTACTGAACTGTTTTGTCCACCGCCATGTTGCAGTACACGCGTATGTCGGTGATCAGTTTGAGCAACATGTTCAGTTATACCACCGCTGGGAACTTGTCTAATGCCGAACATCCAGTCGTTCCTAATCAGGAATACGAAGAGAATGTCTGGCAGGTAACTTGTCTGAGCGGGCCGGGACATTAGCGTTGAAAGCACCACGCTCACGATTAGTGATCAATAATTACTGATCAAAGCGCATGACCCGAGACCGGGGAGAATAATAATCACCCCTCATTTCTCTTGCTAATGTATTACGAAACCCTCCGGTAGTATCCTCATTTTGTAATCTTTATCGGAAAGTGTGAAAAGCGACGCCGATGCATGTACCTATTTACACTTCGAAATGTCATGCATGAATCCTGCCCTCTAACTTCATAGAACACGAGCATCTCACAAAACTCTATCAATATTTCGGTAAACTTTCCTTTCACTGCAGCGGTCATGGCTCGTCGCATCTTTGTCATCGGAGCTACAGGAGCTCAAGGTCTTCCTGTTTGTCGCGGCCTCACCAGAGATGGAGCCTATAGTCTACGAGTCCTTACTCGCGATGCCAACTCAAAGCGCGCCAAGCAATTGGCAGAGTTAGGCGATGTCGAGTTTATCGAAGGTTCATTCGCAAATGAGGACAACCTGCGAAAAGGCTATGAAGGCTGTTGGGGGGCCTTCGTCAACATTGACGGGTTCAACACTGGTGAAAAGACAGAGACGTACTGGACGATTCGAGCCTATGAATTGGCAATTGAGTCTGGCATCAAGTTCTTTATCTTTGGAAACCTGGACTATGGGTACAAGAAGAGCGGCTATAATCCAAAATTCCGCTGTGGCCACTATGACGGAAAAGGTCGAATGGCGGAGTGGATGCTAAGCCAGAGAGAGAGTCATAGCATGGGCACTGCCATCTTCACTACGGGTCCATATATCGAGATGGCCATCTCAGCCCAGACGGTCATGACACCTCGTATTGTTGAGGGAGTTGTTACCTGGGCTGTTCCTCTCGCTGATGGAGCGATTCCTCATGTCGCTCTCGATGACTGCGAGTACTACGTTCGCTGGCTTTTTGACCACCCTGAGAGATCTAACGGACTTGACCTTGAGGTTGCTATCGATCATATCACGTATCATGATCTAGTGAAAGCGTTCCAAAAGGTCACTGGCAAGCCTGCACAGTTCATCGACATTCCCCTGGCGACGTACTTCGAGCACTTGCCCCTGAAAGGCACAGTACCAGCTGGATACAACGCCGATCCCAGTGATCCTGCCACCATGACTATTGTGCAAAACTTTACTGGTTTCTGGAATATGTGGAGGAACTCTGGTGGGAACAAGGGAGTTATTCAGAGGGATTACAAGCTTCTTGATGAGATTCATCCGAACAGGATCAAGACTGCAGAAGAGTTCTTCCGTAGGGAAGAGGAGAAGCGTAAGTCGCAGGGACTTGCAAGTATCTTTGAGACGATTGAGAGTGGCAACCTCGGCATGATCCTGAAGCTGAGCGAGGATGGTAGGAAGGGGAAGCTGTGATGCTTTGAAGAGCTAGTTATGTCAGTCTGAAGTAGTGATGATATAGACATGGATAGTATTATAACGTATGTTATAATCCTCAGAAATGTGACTCAACCCATCATCACGAGATGCTGGCAGCCTGGTAAGCTCCACCGCTGTGCCGTCATCCCCCCCCAACCTTGTTTTTGAGGGTAAATAAGATGTAACTTGTTTAGCGCTTCAAGTCGCATGTAATTAATTAATGCTGCATTATCAATTACTAGATATCTGACAGATGCCCAACCCTCCAATAATGAGTTTGCACGGTGATCAAATTCGGCTGCTGCGCCTGAGCGACCATTCAAGCGTATCCTTCAAGCGCGTCTCATTGAGTGACCCAGCTCGTCCGCATTTTATCGCGCTATCTTATGTTTGGGGCGACTTAACTGACACTCTGCCACTCGATGTATCTGGCCAGACTATTCTTGCAACCAGGAACCTTCATCATGTTCTTGACTGCCTTTTAACATCCCGCTTCGACGAGCTTCTCGGGATTGATGCTCTGTGTATTGACCAGCAAGATACACATGAGTGCGCTTCTCAAGTCGCTTTGATGGGAGAGATTTACTCACATGCACAATAAGTCCTTGCTTGCTTATCCCCACTATCAGAACCCTTCAAATTGGGGCTGGATTATTTAGAGACGACCGTTCGCGACACCAAAATGCATAACGCTGGCCAACACCCGGTCCCGCCGACCTTCTTTTACCACCACTTTTCGACAATTTCGTTACTACCTGCGCATCCGTATCTATCTGATCAATTAGTTACGTTGATTCCTCTACAGTCATTGCCCCCTGCTTTCTGTAATCTAGTCCTTTTTGCCATTTGGCGCCAACTTGGCATCATTTGCCCGTTGAATATTTCAAAGAGCCCTAAAGATAAAGTTACATACACTTCGCTAGCTCCCTGTTGGTGATGAAGTCACCGTGATGATGATCCTGAGACGGATGGTGTAGCCCCGACTCACTCGCAGAGCGTGAATGAGCCGCTGGAAGTCGTTCAGCTTCGGCTCCGGCCCTGGCTGGCAACTCCGTCTTCCGCTCCGGTGGCTCTACTCCGGTCTTGTGCTGGGAAAACCTGGTTTCTCGCCCCACGCCCCACGCCCTACGCGCCCTTTTGATGCTCATCAACCCATGAACCGCCCAGTCGAGGGTGCATCGACGACAGCGAAAACCACATCCTATTAATGCCTAATGGATTGCAAAGGCGTTCCCGTAGAGCCGAGCTCGCAATGAGATGATGTAATGCAAAGGGCGTACCAGACCCAGAGGAGAAATTTTCTGATTAAACTTTTCATGGAAGAAAATTGGGACGTATTATGGTCGGGCCTGCTCTCCAGTATTTCAAAAATAGTAAAGAACCTCACAATGCGGCGCATATCGCATTCTTTCCATTCGCTCACAAGGAGAATGAAAAACCCACCAAGTTGGGCAAGGAGCATGTCAGTAAAAGCTAAGAAACCTCGGGTGCATGTCTTGGGGCTGGGCAGCATTGGCACCTTTGCTGCTCATTCACTGGCCGAGGTACCAGCCCCTCTAACACCGTCTGTCACGCTTCTCCTCCATCGACCATCTCTTGCCGGCGAATTCTTCAAGAATGGCAGCAGAATCAGGTTGAAAACAAGGGAGGGAGAAGTAGTCGACCAGCATGGCAACTACAGCCTCGAGGTACTGGACCATGGAGAATGGTACCGCCCTTCAACAACGCCAGGGCTCGATCAAGTTGCGCAGACAGATATGATCGACCATATAGTCGTTTCCGTTAAGGGACCGCAAACAGCAGCAGCACTGAAGCCGCTCAAGCATCGGCTCAACGCTTCATCGCATATTCTGTTCTTGCAGAATGGATCGGGCATGATCGAGGCTATCAACGAGGAGATATTCACCGAAAAGGCCACTCGGCCTAACTACATCATCGGTGTCATTTCACACGGAGTCACTCTTAATGCTCCCTTCGACATTACGCACACTGGATTTGCCGCAACATCTCTGGGCCCCGTTCCTCGGACTAAATCAGATATCGATGTCACCAAATCGTCTTACCTCTTGCACACTCTGCCACTTGTCCCACGATTCAACGCGACCTCTTACTCGTTTCTGGATGTTTTCCAAATTCAGCTGGAGAAGCTCACAGTCAACGCCTTCTGCAACCCCCTCTGTGCCCTTAAGGACGCACAAAACAAATACCTATTCACCATCCCAGAAACTCGTCATGTGCTGCTCAAGGAGATCTCTCAGGTTGTTAATGCGCTGCCAGAGTTGCGCGACAAACCGGGCATTTCAGAGCGCTTCTCGGTAGAAAGACTCGAGGCGACGGTGAATGGCATTATTCAGAAAACGGCAGAGACAACATGCTCTATGGTGGTGGATTTACGACGAGGACAGAAAACGGAGATTCAGTTCATCAATGGGTATTGGTGTCGACGGGGCAGAGAGGTTGGAGTGCCAACGCCGATGAATGACCGTCTTGTGAGGCAGATCTTGGAGCGGCAAGGTGACGGGGAGCAAGCGAAGGCATACCAATGAGGAGAGGTTTCAAAGAGTAAGAATCATGTGTTAATAGATTGCCGAAGCTGAGTATAGATTGATATAAACAACAAGCACAAAATCCTCTGAGACAGCTACCCTGAGATCTGAACTTCCCCCACCGAGGCTCAGGCACTCTGCGGCCCGTCACAAGCTGGCGAATGGTAGCTGCTGTTTAAGCCAACATGATTCCCGCAGAGGCCGAGGTTTCTAGAGTATCGATTGCTCAATTGCACTGCCGTCCACCATGTTTCGGACCTCTCGTCTGTGCCTACAGCTTCAGCTTGGTTATTGATTCTATTATATAAACCTTGCCTAATAATAATAATACTTATAAGTACGCCTTTGATCTTAAAAGGATACCTTATTGCTTGTTTATATACCCCAGAGGAGTTACACTAGCTCTATATGGTCTTCGTAAATTCCCGAGGGCACTGCATCGGTAGAAAGTAATGCTCCGCAGTTGAGAGAGTAATACTAACTATATCGACTACAATCCGATCAGGTTATCGTAAGAAATACTTCACATCCCGACATTCTATACACATGGTACTTTTGTCAGTGTCTACAGGAGGAATAAACCACAGCTGCCAAGACCGTGGTCAAACAGATGCGGATCAAACACAACATAATTCAGTACCCCATGAAGCTCTCCAACGGTTTGGGCTCCCCGTATTCGTTCACCACTGTCACTACGCCCTGTGTGTAGGCCGTCTAAGCCTGAAGCATCCATGCTTAGTCGACCTTAGGCTGTCGTTGGTGAGGTCTCAAATGCTTGTTTGCCGCTACATCAATCAAAATAGATCCACAGGGCGTGGCGGCGCTCCTCAGTTGAGGCGGAAGCTCAGTTGATCGGCATTAACACGCTCTGGCCAGTAGTTGGGCGCACATGCAAGCCATCCGACGGCTGGAATTTACTCCGATTGTGGAAATTAGCATAGCCCCCCTCATGCGCCAAGCCAGGGATAGCGGCCGCCCATAATGTGGAGTTGATTCTTAGTAGAGCTGCGGACGACGAAATAAGCGGGAGAACAGAGGGATTTACTATAGCTATTGATTGTTACAATATCACCATAGCTACCTCATCAGGCTGCCTTTCATCTAATTTCTCATGATTCCCGGGTTTTAGTTAAAATATGGGGACAGACCCATGCGTACAAAGTCATGTCACTGTATTAAAACCGTCGTGCCGCTCTATCGATTTTCCTTTACTCGGCTCCCAGATATCTTATATGTCTAGCTGTTATGGTTGGGAATAATTAACCAACCTCAGCCTCAACACAACCTTTATTTCATATCGGATATTTATGCGATTGGGGGGATCAAATCTCAGGTGATTCGAAACCTGGTAGGTAATCTGTGTCCTGATTAACCAGCCTTGCACTGCGACCTAACGACCCACATACACAGCCTCCGAGCTAGGCAGCTCGTTCTCGCATCCTACTACGGTTGGCCAATGTGCTATCATACAGTTGATAGACCTGACAGCTGATGCTTGCATCGCGCACCTTACCCCCGTGCTATCATACAGGTTTGTGTCTCCACGCCGCGTCATCCGAAAGTGTTTCTCTCGACGTTAAACAATAAGGTTGGGTGGCCTGGTGTCTATTGGCCACTGAAGAGCCAGGGGCCCGGTGTTGCGAGGGTGTATGGACCATCGTGATAGATAAGCAAAGGTCCAGCTCGCATATTTGCCCTCCCTTTTTCTCACGACTTCGCATTCGTCATTGCACCATTCCTACCTATCAGAGCGATGAAGAAACTCGGCTATCGAAAATCCAGAAGAGGATGCCTTCGATGCAAGCAGAGAAGAGTAAAGGTGGGGGTTTGATCCATCTCTCTATTTGGGCCTTGCGTGACCAGCGATATACTGACTGGTTTCGTGGGTTTAGTGTGATGAAAAGGCCCCCTGCTCGGCCTGTACTAGACACCAAGTCATATGTAGTCTTGAGCCACCCAATGCAGAGCCCTCTCAACTACTGAGGAGAGGCCATGTGCGCGTAGCACCTAGCGGAAAGGTGGGTTAATCAGGGTTTGAAATGACGTATCTTACCTATAATTTTCTAACCTAAATATGTCTCTTACAGGACCGTTCTTCAGGCACTCCCCCTTCAGAATCTGGCAAGGAGCCCATGCCAACATCTCGTACAGGTGGCCTATTCTCATATTTTTCTCAATTCCAGTATAGCCCACAAGGAGGATCAGATGTTCAAGCTTGGATACTCGATGCCGAACTCATGCATCACTACGCTGCCGAAGCCCACCGGACTCTCCACGCGTTTTGTCTCCATGACACTCAACTTTTACAAGTTGAGGTCCCTCGAGAGGGACTCTCTCACCCCTTCTTGCTCCACCAGATACTGGCATTCTCAGCGCTTCACCTAGCATATCTCAATCCAGACAACCGTCACAAATATCTTATTCAAGCTTCGCAACATCAGGGCATTGCCATTAGCACCATAAAATCGATGTTAGCCAAGCCATGGGACCCAGAGTCATGCCATGCACTTTTTGGGACGTCGATATTCGTCGCTATCAGCGCCTTCGGGACCTTTCCTAGTTGCGATAGGTACAACGCGTTCCAACCCATCGATAGCGTCATCGATATCTTCATCCTCGCACATGGGATACATGTCATACTCCGCTCATCCGAAGAAGACATCAGAAAAGGCCCTTTAGGGAGACTTATAAGTGGATGCAGCTGTGAACCAGCCTCTGCATCGAGTTATATCACAACAATGAAACCTCGACTCAAAGATCTATTGGCATATTTCGCGGAGAAGATCACCGACATCAGCCAAGACAAGAGAGATTCTCTCGTAGAGATAATAGCTACTCTCATCGAGATCATTGAGCGTATGAGAGAAAATCAGAGGGCCACATCTGTACCAGAGCAGAGGGTGATTTTTGGATTCCCTATGAGGTTTCCAAGTGGCTATATCACTCTATTGCGGAATAAAGATCCCTTGGCAATGGTCATACTATCGTACTACTGTGTGCTAATACGCGCTGGCGAGATGAAATGTTGGTATTTTCATGGCTGGGCGGATACATTAATGAAATCAATTATTACAATTGTTGCTAATACACCATGGGAAGGGTTAATCCAGTGGCCAGTAGAGACTATTAAGAAGACGATGAATGCGTTAGATGACCTAGCCACATAGGGAAGCAGTACTAAATAGAATAGGCTTCCCCAGCTGCCTGAAGCTGTTATATAGACACTAAAACTAAAGGTGCCTTTAAGCATTAGTATGGTTCTGTATATAGAGTGTATACAGGGATATACACTGACATAGAACGCTTACTTATAGAGTAGTTAATTATTAATGAATATGCATCATCACTCTCCGTGATTTTAAACTCGTGTTCACAGCAGATCCTTCTCACCCACACTTAGAATACCCCACCATTACAACGAGTACTACTTGATATCCATGTGGCCCTTCAGATTCAATAATCGCCCATCTTGGCAGGGTCATCTATTAGAATTCCTCCGTATCCGTCGAACGATGCGACACTAGCCACTAAGCTACCACTTCTTTTAAGTTCACGGCACGCGCAGTGGGATTAATACGCGGACCATACAGCGTATGGAGGGCTATACTCGACAGATTCTCCCCCCGCGTGCCGATCCCTTCTCCTCGTTCTCGTATTCGTGATTGTAGTGTACGATATGCCAGAAACTACAAATAGCAGCTTTGTTCATAATTATAGATGGCACGACGGACTGCTGCTCCAAGCACATCAAAACGTTCCCAGAGCCATAAAGTATATCCTTTCTTTTCCGTTTACGCCTGAAAACCGATCTCTATATCTTGGTGGCCTTACGACGATATACAGCTCCGCACCCGATCTCATGGACGCGGGCTATGCGCTATTTGGATTTTATAGCGCGGTCAACGCTTCACTCACTGGGCAGGGTCGAAGTGGATACCTCCACAAGGCGTACGTGATAGATCAAACAATGGAAGAAGCTAAGGCCACTATGGCCCCGGTGGAGGCGAAGCTCAAGGCCGTGGGCCTGAACTATACGATAACGTGGGATGTTTACGATGCAGAATATGTGGCTTCAGTGAAGCACGATGCCACAGTCGTAAAGGGTAGGGCAATGGATGCGGTGGCGCCCAACACCGGCACCTATATGAATTATGAATCTAACAGGGAAGACACCGACTGGAACAAGAATTTTTACGGGTCTGAAAACTACAAAAGGCTATTGAACATCAAGAGGAAGCATGATCCGAATGATGCTTTTTACTGCCCGACGTGCGGGGGAAGTGACAGGTGGGCCGAGGACAAGAGTGGTCGCTTGTGCAAGGTGTAGTGACAGGCCCTGACAGGAGGATTGCAACAAGGCGAACTGGAAGAGAGAGTCTATTTATGTGGACAGGTAATGGCTAGTGAACCATATTCGATGCCTGTGCAGATTACTCTTCTGTAGTTATGAAAGCAGCCACTTGGTAGTTGAACTGCTGCTGAGATCTTCAACTAAAGCTTAAAATCACCTGCCCATAGGTAATTTCCCAAGTATAATGACATACCAACTTGTCCTTGAATCTTTTTATACTGACACCAGTGGGCCGCCTGCTGTTGAAAGCTTTTGGCAGAAGGGGCTTCGCTTCCTCAGAGCCTCGCCGTACTTGATGAACACGAAAGGAATGCACGCGAGCACCAAAGTAAAGAAAGCAAGCAGAGAACACGCCCACTGAATCCCCAAGTTCTCGTACATTGGCGGTGCAGCAAGAGGCAAGGCTACTGCAGTTATCGACCGCATCGTACTCGATGCGGCCTGGGCAGATGCAGAATGCTCCCTGTAGGCATCGGTAATATAGTTCAGTAATGCCATAAATTCCACCAAGTATCCAGCGCCAAAGAGAAGTCCCGACAGGGACGGTACGGCTGGGTGAATTTCTGAGTACGACGTCCAACCAAGCCAGAACAGGGACGCGACGATTCTGAAGGCATGTGAGCTTATGAGATCATTGGAATGATATACTACCCACAGTGGGCCGCCAGCACAAGCCAGAGGTAGACGGCGATGCTCGATCTTATTCGCCCAAGCAGCACCCGCTTTCATTGCTGAATAGTGGTACGAGCTATATCCGAGGAAAAGCGCTAGAGCGACTATCGAGCCCGCTGTGACTACTCGTTGTCAGTCTAGAGTATCATATTGATATATTGGGCAGCAAGTGTACTTACTTGGCAGAAAGGTCAAGCCAACTTCACCGGATGACAGTTGGTAAACCCCTACGAAGTATAAGTAACAGGACAATCAGATCCAGTACATCGTCTCGAACCTTGGAATATGATTGGGTAGGCTTGGAAGAACAGATACAAAGTCGCATACACAAGAGCCAGATAGAGAGATGTAAAAAGAACAACTGGTTCACGTGCGGCCATGACGAAAGGTCTTGAGAAGATAATCTTGAGCTCTTGTGCAAGGTTCGGCTGTTGCTTTTCTGCGGCCTCAGGGCCAACGTGGTGCTTCTTCCTGATGATGGGAGAATAGGTCTCCGGTAGACAAATCACGAGCGGCAAAAAGACGCCCGAAATCCCCAGCCCGACCCAAAAGGTCAAGCGCCAAGAGTTTCTGGTAGCGTATCCAGAAATGATTGGCCCTAATGGAGGCACCATGGCTGTAGCGCACATATAATATGCTGTTGCTTTGCCTCTTGGTCCAGGATGGTCGAAGATGTCTGCGAAAAGAGGGCCAACAACGGCGTTTGGGGCTGCGGCTACGACACCACAGCAAAGGCGGAATATCAATAACGCAGTAAAGTTAGGGCTCACGGCACAGCATAGGGTGAAGATCATGTAGCCAAGGTACGTGCCGATGAGTACAGGACGGCGCCCGAGATGTTCGCTGAGGGGGCCGAATATCAGGGGGCCAATGGCAAATCCAAGCATATAAAGGGAATTAAGCAAGACTAGCTGCAGGCGATTGGTAACTGAGAATGTTTTCGCAATAGCGCTC
The DNA here is from genome assembly GCA_014824365.1 of Fusarium sp. NRRL 66894. Classification (NCBI taxonomy): domain Eukaryota; kingdom Fungi; phylum Ascomycota; class Sordariomycetes; order Hypocreales; family Nectriaceae; genus Fusarium; species Fusarium sp. NRRL 66894. Next base: position 5,369 of record JABEEQ010002329.1, on the reverse strand, counting down.
GTCGCTCCTGACGGCAATGAAGAGCCAAGGGCACTATTTGCGATGATTGCAATGCCTGCGGCTACGACTCGTGCTTGTTTGCGCTGTTACCGTTCAGCATGACCCTAGACCGGTGACACAAAGTTCGATGTAACTGGGTTTTGCTTACTCGAGAGAACTTGAGAGGGTTCTTATTATCTGGTAGCTCAAATGTGGCATCCAGCCATCCATTCCCTGTTGGTGATGGGGCCATAGCGAGGGCAATTATTCAACAGATAGTCAAGTCCACGGACGTCCTGAAAAGGCGGCTATCACACATCCGAAATAATTTTTCAGCTTTTCAGAGGTTCTCAACTCTGATCTCACGTCGACAAAGTGGATTCTCGGCGTGCAACTGAACGCCGATACTGTGCTGGGACGCGGGGCTGTCAATTCACCACCCTACGCCCTACGCCCTACGCCCTACGCCCTACGTAGGCGCCTTGCCGAGTTCCAGCCTGGACTTACGAAATTTGGGCGGCATAAGATATTGCCTTCCACTTATATCTGTCTTAAAGATCAGGCAGCGAGTAATACCCCGGGCAAAGATCGAGCTTCGAGTCTCTTTAGGGGGCAATTCCGCCAGGTTGGCTTCCAACACAACTGAGAATTGGCCTAGCATGTGGAGTTATTGTCGCGGAGTTGGTGCTTAAAGAACGCTCGGGTCAACATGCCCTATTACCTACGCCCTGTAGAGTCCGCCCTGTGCCTTGGGGTTTGAATGACTGGGGAGCAGAGTTAAGCATTACCCTTTAGTAAAAACATGGAGGATGGAGAGTTTATACGCACGCTCCCGCCCTTTCGATGTTTCGCAGAAGGTATCTTGATGCGCGTGAAAGGTACAAATCAACATGTAAGTCTAGACATTCTCTGCCAATGCTGGCTCTAACTTTCTGTGAAGATTGTGACACAGGCATCTACCACTCTTAGCAAGCATCAGGCACATATGATCATGGATGTTGATCATAGTTCCATTTGCAAGTTTGACTCGAGGCTGGGGACCTTCATGATAATCACTATGGCACTATGGGAGTTACTTAATGAGGTGACCACTGGTAGCGTGCAGCAACCCAAGACTCAACAAGAACGCCGTGTATCAACCCATGATGAAACAGATCCAATAGTTTAGTCCTAATCGAATCATTAGATGTTTGGCCAGCCGCGCTTCCAAGCTCATGCATATCCGCCCGATCGAGGTTTCTGGTGGGAGGGAAACGAGTTGAACGAGATTCAACATCAGATCACATCTACAAGACCTTTTTTTGGCTGGTCGAAAGAACTCGAAACACTTGAAGCGTCGTTAGCTACAGATGACACCCGTCCGAAGCTTACTGTGATCAAGGGTATTGCAGGAATAGGGTACAGTCTTAACCGCGTTGTATGTCCTCTTTACAGGATAATAATCTCTGTGTAGGAAAACCGAGTTTCTCCTTCAGTTCGCAGCTAGGCAAAGAGGCCACAGGAATGTCTTTTTCCTAGGATCCCATGAAATGGAGACAGTTGACAGTGTGCTTTCCAAACTGTCGACGAGAATAGGTTTCGAGATGATCGAGGATCCGACCCAGAATCAGGAACGGTGGAGAAGTACTCCCGTCTCCGAACGCATCCAGATCTTCCTGACGTGGCTGGGACAGGCGTGTAACAAAGAGTCGCTCTTTATCGTTGATGATATTGAGGCCTTCGGCTACTCCAAGATCCCAGTGATCCTGAAGTACCCGGCACAACACGCCTTGATCTCGACTCGAGATTCCAACTTGGTACGAGTGGACCGAGACTTTCGAGAGCTCCGACTATCTCCCCTGGGTCACGACGATACAGTCAGAATCCTTCAAAGCACACTCAAAAGTCTTTCCGCAAACCCGGCCTTATCGAATGGCCTTGATTATATTGCCCGTAGAATCTAAGGACATCCTCTTGCAGCTCGTAATGCCATCCCATTCGCGATGGAGTATCTGGCAACCTACGAGAGTCCCTGCACCGCATTCTCAGATCTCTTCACGAGCCACGATCGTGAAGAGCGCAGGATCTTTCTGGAGTTCAGCTTTGAGGGTCGGTCTCTCTGGGAGGCCTTTGATACTTCTTTGGAGCGCCTCGAACTTCAAGAGAACCCCCAGAGCGCGACCAAGCTGCTCCCAGTACTTCCATTCTTACGCCTTGACAATGATTGTGTGGATGACCTTTTCAAGATTGAAAAGCGTTGGCTCCGTTCGTGGACCAGGAATGAAAATGGTATACCGGGGGTACTAAAAGAGTCAGAAAGCGTTGATGAATTTCTCCCCTGTCACTACTTTGACTACGTGGCTGGGACATCAACTGGAGGGTATGTAAGAAGCGACTCGAGTTAGAGAATAAGCTGACCACTGCCAAAGTCTGAACGGCATCATGTTGGGACAATTACGTATGTCCGTCGACCAGGCCATCAATCATTTTACCAACTTCGGTAATGCCGTTTTTGGCCACCCCCGACTGTTTCACGTCGAATCAGCATACCTGCCCTCGAGAGTCTCAGTCAAGTATTCAGCTGTCAAGGCTCGCGAGGCGTTCATACAGATAATTATGGGCAGCCCTCGATTTTTGGTACAAGAACGTCACCACGAAGATATTTCACAACGTCAAATTTTCAGAGAGGATGGACGTCGCACTCAAACGTGAGTGGAACCCCTAACTTCTGTTTACTGTATGGAGAACTAAGACCTCCTAGCATGGCCATTTGTTATCGCTATAAGGGTGGTGGCGCAAGCGCGCACATCTGGGGAAGTTACGCCAGTCCAGGCTACTTTGACGCGATAGAGATCAACGGTGCCACATACATAGATGGAAGTTTGGTGGCGATTAATCCTTCAAACAGGGCCCTTCGAGAAGTCTTATCCTTGCACAGCAGAACTCCAGCTGTTTTTGTCAATATAGGGACAGGTGAACAGGTCGGGACCGACGTAATTATTAGGAACGACGCGAAACGGCATGATGGTCCCTGGAGATACAGACTTCGACAAGTGAACACAATTTTTCAATATAGCATCACAGAGCTTTACGCTGACAGCGAAACCAAGCAATGGCTAGAGCTTGCTGAAAGTATGGGGCTAGAAAAGGCATACAGACTTAGTGCTGAAAGAGATCTGCAAGCGATTCCCTACGACGACTGGCGTCCGGCCGGTACGGGAAAGAAAACTCTCCAAAAGATCACAAATATCACAGAAGACTATCTCCGCCAAGATGAAGTAAGAGATATTATTAACAGATTGCTCATGAGGCCGTTAGGATTCGACGTGCGCGAGCAATGACAGAGCGATGGAAAGTTTTTGCACAGAGGTCTGCTTAGGCTTAGGATCTGATTTCGAATGAATGCAGATGGGGAGAGGTATGTTCAAGGATTTGACAGGACTTTCGATAAGTGAGGCAAACACATAGGAAACCATGGTGCGATGTGATCGTCGTTGGAGACATAACTTTGTCTATGTCGAATTTGTCATATTATTGCTAAGTTCTGTGTGGTGATTACAAGCTCTCAGCCACATATCTCAACTACAAATAACACATCTAGCTCACAACTTAGACATTATACCTACTTTTACCTCGATATATGCAATCACCAATGCTTCCATAACAGTTCATTCATCAGTAAATGCATTGAGACTTTGGTAAGCCCACCGCTTTTTGCTGAATGATATGACCTTCAAATTTAACTAGTCGTAAACGGCTGACAGTATGCCGGTTTTCCTATGGCAGTTGAAATACATAAAAGATTGGTCCGCCTTACGCAACACCATAAGCTCATGCCACAGATTCAGATTCGCCTCCTCGCCCTCCCTCTCCATCCGGTTAAAGTGATTGATCTGTGTACCAAAGATCTCTTTGTGCTTTGGGGTAAGAGACCATTTTTCAAGACGTTCAAGCGACTCCCACATACTGATGCTCCACGTTTTACCAATTGGATTTCCATCATCGTCCTCTATGCGCATATATCTGTTGGAGAAGCAGCCGAAGCGCTCACTGTTCTCGGTAAGCTCCTCCATGCCGCAGCCGAGAGTTGGTTTGATCTCAGTGTTATATGACTTGATCTCTGCTGGTGTACTGTTCTCCCAGACTTGACCGGAGCGGATAAGGCAGAGGTTTTCGTGGGGCTCAACAGAGACAAGCTTTCCACGAGGGTCTGACGAGCATTCTTCATCTTCGAGTGATGGCCAGCCATCTGGGTCGAGACTATCAGTTTGTGAACGCGGGATACGGTCTCGGGCCGATCCCCAATATTCATGGGTATCAGTCTCGCCGCTCATTGCCTCTGCGATGACTGCGTAGCCCTCTGGATTCGGTAGAGCAAATGTAGTCTCCGTATCAGTAATCGGGACTGTGTACAGCTCTTTAAATATTCCGATGTCGGAAGCAGGAGATAGCCCTCCATACCACCAATCTGCAGGCAGTGTTGCTTCCCACTCTCGATAGGTTGCAACATCTTTCCAGTAAAGAGTGAAGACAATGTTACGATAGCCACTTGAGTCTATGAAGCTCGATCGAATGTGGTGGTGCGGCCCCAGTTTGGTGCGAATGGCTTGTCGGATCAGGTCAATTGCGACTGTTGGGTCAGTCGAGGGAAGATGTTGAACACCGAGATCAATTGTGACAATAGCGGCAGTTTCTTTGGGGAAGCGTGCTGAGTGGGATGCTTGCTGTGGATCTCTGAAGCAACGGGGATGATGGAGCGGTTGCGTGCGATTGACTTTTAGATGGTTTGGAATGGCAGGCTCCAAACAGGGTCGCTTGGGGGTGCTGTAAGAGTATTAATTCAATGACCAACCGCCAGAAACAATTTTTAATGTTGCATTGGAAACGGGTTGAAACGGTTGAACATACCTTGAAACGGTCATGTTTCAGTTGCTGAGACTGAGCTAGTACGCGAGGTGATTGTATCTCAGATTCGCAACAGATTGACATCAGATAACAGATAAGAACCTTCGAAAAAACTAAATAGATATGCAGGAATTTATTCATTTCTCGAAATAAATACTGACATATTATAGGTTCGAGCTAGCATTGCTTTGTGCAATATTTAGAAGGCGTTCCGAAGATGAAGAGGGAGTATTTCAGGGGGGTTACAGTGTTTCGCTTGACGCTGTTGACGCTGCAAGCGAGGTGGGTCACCTGAACCTCAGGCAAGGTCTAGACCAAAAGTTAATTTTCGCACTAAATTTTACCTGTTAATGATCGATATCAACGGTGCTAACGATAGCGGCGCTGTTGACGCTGAAGACGCTGAGCATCGCGTTGCCAACTAATCTTTGCTAAACACTTCACTTTAGAACGCGAGTCAACAGTCAAGCTTTTTCTTGTAGCATCACCTTAATAGATATAAAGAC
>JABEEQ010002319.1:0-42745 GCA_014824365.1 Fusarium sp. NRRL 66894 | reverse complement strand
GAGGCTTCCTCTATGGCGTTGAGTTGAGTGATTAGATACCGCAATGCTTAATCAGTAACAATATCTCTTACCAGAATGCCTTCTCCTTCGGCTACGAACGTCCCGCGTTGCCTGTGATCCACGTCCGGAGCCCGGAGCTGGCCCTGGCCGACGGCGTGTCGTGGAGTAGCTGCATGTCTTGCCACGCTCGAGGCAGCGGGAGCATGATGGCTGACCAAGATCGCCTGTGATCGATCACATCAGTACTCGTGACTCGGTGTCAGGGATTGCCGGGTTATCTCACATCGGACTTTAGAACTGTAAAACGGAGATCTGTCAGATACCGTAGTGCCGAGAGTCAACTGCGGGGTCTACGAACCGAATGCAATTGTCGCAAACTCTGGTGCTCAGCCGTTGGGCAGAATGAGCTGTGCCGAATGTCCCGCTGCCCGAAGATGGTGACGCAGACATTTCCTCAATTCGGAAGAACTTCTGACAAAGGCCAGTAGTCGATTTTGACCTAGAACTCACGTCGCTTGTCGATGGACACTCAGATTTGGGAAGCTAATCTCGACCTATTGGGTGTCGTTCATGCTCCGGTGTAATTGGGACTGAGCGAGAAATGGTCGAGATTGTGGATTCACAAGATGCTCCGAGGAATAACCATGCAGTATTTCCGATGACTAACCAACCTCGGCAGTTTCAGTGCAACTAGACCCGCATCGGAGGATCTAAAAGTTGACTTCAGATCTGCCGTAGCTTATGTTTCCCCGCATTTTAGCATCGCGGAACAAGCAGCTTCTTCCGAATCCCGTGCTGAATCGTCGCAAACGGGTCCCTAATGAAGAACAGATGTATTTAAACATTGGCCTCGGTGGAGGGCTGCGGATAATCAACTTGCCCTGTGGTAAACCAACGCCATGGGCACATTCTCTGTTCTTATCAAGTTTGAGTCTGAGGAGGACGGGGAAATATATTTCGCTGACCTTGGCCCTGATGCTCAAGGCCCACCAACTATTGGGACAAAAGTCAGCGCGGTCAAGTCTTTACAGGACTTGGCTGATAGCCACGTAACCAAGACTGTATCAATTCGTCGTGTAAGCCTTTCCGTGTCATAACTTCAGTGAAATGAAGCTGTCACCAATCTACTATACTAACTGAGTACAGCTGTTAGCACCACTGCCGAGAGATGATCTACCTTTATACTGCGTTGGGTTGAACTACCGCAGCCACGCCAAAGAAGCTTCGGTATGCCAAAGACAGTTAAAAAAAAAAAAAAACAGCGCCCTCAGAGTATATAGCTAACAGGCCTCTAGCTAACGTTGACGTCGGTACCTCCTCTGTGGACAAAGCCAGCTGCATCCCTTGCAAACCCAGATGAGGACATTCCACTCAACGACTTCTGCGCAAAGAGCCTCCCAGACTATGAGGTATGTTATCATGCTCAGGCTAACATGACACTGCCTAATTCTAATTGCATTACAGGGCGAGCTCGTATTTGTGACTTCCAAGCAGTGTCGCGACATATCTCCCCAAGAAGCCAAGGACTACATCCTGGGATACACCGTTGGCAACGACATTTCTTGCCGCATGTACCAGCTCCCCAAGCATTCAGCCGGTCAATTCTTCTTCGCCAAGGCTTTCGACAAGTTTGCTCCCATTGGTCCCGCATTGATCAGCCCAGCCATTTTTGGCGACGGCTCAGGCTTTTCTGTAAAAGCAAAGGTGAATGGTGAGGTTCGACAGGTAGCGGAGTTTAAGAAGGATATGGTTTTCTCGCCGGAGCAGATTCTGAGCCATATGAGTCAAGGTACTTCACCGATTGTTTACGAGCCAGACCTATGCATCAGCACTAACAGAGTTGATACAGGAACAACCATCCCTGCTGGTACGGCTATCATGACAGGAACACCCGCTGGAGTTGGAGCTTTCCATAGTCCCAAGGTGTTTCTCAAAGATGGCGATGTACTCGAAGTCACCATGGCACATGTTGGAACATTGAGGAACGTGATCAAGTTTGAGTAAGCATCGTTCGTTCACCTGCATAAGCGTTACAGAGGAAGCTTTGCTAACTGCTTACTTTGCAGAGTTGGGTTTTTGACACGTGTGATAGTCTCTGTACAAAGAGTTGCTATCTTCCTGTTTAGTAGATTTATGTAAAATTACATGAGGCAGTTTAAAGAACGTTATTTATATTTATAAAAAGAACCCAATAGACGCCGAGGGAAAAGAAGTACTATGTTTTAGCTTTGGACCTTTTTTAGGAGTTATACTGTAGATACTGAAGTATTGTCATTTATTGCTTTGGACAGCTGAAACCCAGAACTAAAGGCTTCTAATTACAACTTATCTTAGCCATTTCAAATTGCCTTAAGATCCTAAACGTCAGAAGCATATCCGATAGTCACTGCTGATATGCTTTAGATTAGCAAAGGATCATTAAGGGGATGTTAACAATATTATACATCTCGTCATTATCTATCTTCCAATACTGGAATTGAATTTAACAACTTCTACACTTTGGTTGGATCTCAGGAACTAATTTCGCAGAGCAACATGTCTCAAGCTTCTTGGTTACATTTAATAAAGGAACAGCTAAATCTTGGAGAACTATATAGCACGCTTTTCGCGCCCTATCCCGTACACTATTTCTTACCCCCAAACCCAACAAAACCTCTCAATGAGTTCAGCGAGTTGACTAGCCCAGCATAGTCAGAAGCACAAGCAAAGACAAAGAAATCGGGACGAATGATGGCAAACTTGGTGGTTCTTCCAAGGCGCTTGGCATAGACCGAGCTGTCATATCCCTTCGCCAGACGTCCGTCAGCCGCAGGGATCTGCGAAGCTGAACAGACGGTGAGATGACCAAACTCTCCATTGGTGTCTGAAAGTGTCTTTGGAACTTGTGCTGAGTCGTCTGATTGTGCGTCGTAAACAATGATTGCATCCTTTGTGATTATGGATGAGACACCGGCTTCTTGGACTGCGGCACTTGCTTTAGTGTATAAGCTAAGTTGGTTATTTTGCTTCCCATCACGGATAACCACAAGGGTGAAGATCGTCTCATCCTTTCGCAGTAAGTCGTCTGATAGGAAAGAGCCCGCCTGGTCCGTGGATCTCATGTGTATCTGGGGAAGACGAGAGCCGCCTTTGAGCCCCTCGGCAAAGAACCCGTTTTCAACACCCGAAAAGCCCTTCTGCTCTTTGTGAGACATATAGTCCAAGTGTCGAAAAAGAGGCGTGCCATGTAGGAACATCAAAAGCCGGAAACAGAAACGTAACCATAACGTAGGCTCATTGTTGCAAATTCGGCCGTTGATCATGGAGAACTGGGCAGCGTCGTTGATACTCTGACGTCGCTCAGATTCCCAGCATCTCAGAAGCTTGTCATGATTTTCAGGCTTCGAATCAGGATGTAACATCAAAGCCAGCCTCCAAGCAAGTTGATGAGCATCTCTGACGCCACTCCCAATGCCTTGACCGGCGAAAGGAGGGAAGACATGAGCTGCGTCGCCGATGAGGATTGTTCGTCCACTGAACCAGCGGTCAACAACTTTGTGGACGAAGTGAAATGGACGGCAACGCAGAATTTCGATGCAGTCTCGTGGGTACTGCACAGGACCGTCAAATCTATTCTTCCGGTCACTGTCTGCCTCAAGAGTAATCATCGGCGTGATATGTTCCCAGAAAAGCTCCTCGGAGTTATCATTGATAAGTGTCTCATCTTGGGCAAATTCATGACGCCAAAGCCTTTCCTTGTAAGGACCAAATCTCCCGGAAGCCGTAGCCTTTCCAGGCGGGGTACAAAAGTGCCATCCAACAGGCCAGAAGAGATCATAAACCTCTTGTGGTGAGTAGCCAAACTTCCAAAGTGGAAAGTCAGGATGAGTCTCCGGAGTTGGGAGTTTCATCTTTAGATTGGCGGCTATCCAGGTGCCACTGTATGGATAGAGCCCGTCTTTCTGCTGGATGCCCACTGTTGGTTCAAGGAAGTGTTTTCGAACGATGCCTAGTTTTCCATCGGCGCCGATGAGCCATTCTCCTTTGATCTGGTGTCGTGTGCCTTGGCTGTCATTGAAGTCGATTACTGGTGGATCTTGTTCAGATCGTGAGACGACTTCACAGGCAGTACGTAGTGAGCAATAGTCAGATTGCTCGATAGCATTTCTCAGGGCCATCTCTGTGACTTGAAGTTAGCATGGTAAGCACTTCTTAGTGGAGCTTGAAAGGAGTCATACCTAGATGGGGCTGCATTTGCAGAATGCCTTCAGGTAAGGCTTGGTTGAGGCTATTAGAGTCTCCAAGGTGAATTGAGAAGATTGGTATAGTATTGAAGGTGCCACGATGAACATTGACATGTGGCATTTCTGCGTCACCCTCGATTAGCTCATGGTGTATGAGCCGTCAAGGAGCAGGCTGATTTGCTCCGAGCGGTTTGGACTTACCATGACCTATGGACTCCAGGTCATGAATACCAAGGCTGTGTAAAATCCTGACGGCATCTCCCGTGAGGAATACGCCTCTAGGGTCTGTAGTAATCTCTGCTTCTTTTTCCAGAATAACCGACTGGTGAACACTTTGTGTCAGTATTGGATAGATAGTGTGCTATAAGCATCGAAATGATGGGAACTAACATGAATCCTCAGTCGGGCCAGTGACAGTCCAAGGGCAAGACCTGCTGGACCTCCACCAACAATAATCACTTGGGTTACTTCCATTTTATGCGATAGTGATAAAAGAATGCTCTGGAAACGAAGTCTGATTAGTTGTGTAAGCTAGACACTCCATCTCATTCTGAGGACTTATATGGCAAGGTAGCCGGGCTAGTCGTCGAATGCGAACGCCGCTGGCACATGCCCGCGATCCTCGGAATCCCCAGACGCCACGGGGTTATCCCCTGTGGCACGTCACGGTGAACTGAATGTGGGGCCCATTAGAGTTCCTCCGCCGCTAGTTTGGAGATCCTCCGAGCTTTTTGTGGCGACAAAGACATCCAGCCATACCACGGAAGAATACCTACCATAATGCCGAGTTGTTTTGCTTACGTGTTCTTTCTTTCCCGAAATTGTTACAAGGTGAGCCCAAGCCATCGGTCCTGCAATTGACCTTCTTAGGCCCATCTTGTTTGCCCTGTTAGCTGCGTCTCTTACACTACTTGCCAGCGATGCTAGCCACTGATATTTCCAGAATGGGCTTATGCAGTTATGGTAACAGTGAGTGATGCATTATATCCTCCAGCAAGTTGGATGGCTTCATGGACTGTGCCCTGGATATCGTCGACGGTGAAACCCTCAAGTGCGGGAGCATTCCGGAGAAATCTTGTCAAATGATCAAGTTGCAAGCTCGCCAGGTGTTGTGAGTTGCTATAACTCCTTCGGCTAAATCTGACAGTCAATTGACTGAGGTTCACAATAACCAGCAAAAGGCAAAGGTATAAGAGTTCATCAGCATAATTTTATTGTACTATCGCCTTTCCCAATATACTGTAGAGCCATCCAGTTTCCATCCAACCTCCTGTCCAGTCCTATCTGTCAATGGTCCTGTAATCCGTTTCCAAGTTTGCTTTACCAATCATCATCAGCTTATGCGGAGAAGCGGGTGGCGCGGCGGTTATTGCGGCTGCCAGTGTCGTTCTCATCCTCCTCATCATCCTCCTCATCATCCTCGCCATTGCCGTTATCATTGCTGCCATTGGTGTTACCGTTGGCGTTACCGTTGGCATCACCGTTGGCATCACCGTTGGCATTATCGTTTGTGTTGTCATTGGCGTTACCGTTGCCAGCATTGCCGGCGTTTCCAGCGTTGCCTGTGTTTCCAGCGTTGTTGTTGTTGGCCTGAGCCATCTGGACCGGGATCACACCACCAAACGGGCCAGCGCGAGCCGGATTTTGGCAGCGTACAAGACAGACGTTGTCCTCGCCCGCGACTGTTCCAGTACAGTTTTGCCCAGCAGGAATAGAAGCAACAAGAGGAAAGTCTCCCATCTCGCCGTCCCGGTTGCGACCCCGCTCATTACCCTCGACATTAGTTGTCACTGGGATATTATCCCAGGACGTACCGGTGCCGTCGGCGTTGATCATGCATGTATATGGACCAGCACCATCTGAGTTGACCTGATGAACCGTCATCTCAAGGCTACCACCGGGGTTGACCTGAGGGAGCTGGGTTCCTGGCTTGAGTTTAAGTATGTGCAACCATTATCAACGTCAATGGGCATAGCTTACCTGTCTCTTCCATGATGTCCAATGTCCCCTGCTCAATCTGGTTGTCACCGCCAGCCAAGGTTTCGCCGACGGTATCAGCAGCATCGCCTCGGAAGCGGGTTGCATCTGTCTGGAAAGGGCGTCTTCGAGTTCCGTCTCGAGGAGTTGAAGTATCGACACCGAGTGCCATACCAGAGCCACCAGCATCACCAACGGCATTAGTGATGACGCTGTGGGCTGACACTGCTGCGAGATCGGCAGCGACGAAAAGGGCCCAAACGATGTTCTTGATGGGAGCCATTGTGAGACTGTGATATTATCGTGGTATAGATTGGAGAAGAAAGATGTGAAAAGAGATAAGAGTGAATTAGTCGGAAGGACTGAATTAAGAGACCTGACCAGCAGGAGAAGAGTGATGAGAAAGGAAGAAGATGATACTGATACTGATGCTGATGATTAGAACAATGAAAGGAAGATGAGAAGACTTATATAGAAAAGTCAACGAGCCGTTTTCCTCTTACGGCCTTCTTAACATGCACATATATCACCACCAGAAAGAAAGCCAAGCAAAACACAACACACCCTCGAGACATTCAAGAGCTTCACGATGGTAGCCTCAAAGTCTGGAAACACATCACCAGACAAACATATCACCCACCGCACGGCTTCACCTACCCTTCGACCCTTCCCGCCCAGCCAAGACCCGGAATCCTCGTCTCCCGAAGAACACAGCCACTTTGTCAAACAAAACGTCAAACAGCCATTTCTAAACCATGATTTGCTAAATAACCATAAACCACTTCAACGTAAAACGCGCCCACGGACCATGATCGACAAACAGGTCATGGCGAACGGCGAAAGCGGCACATATGTAACCGATACCAAGCCCTCGTCTATCTTCTGAGGAGCCAATCGTATCTCTGCGTCGTCAAGTTCCGAGATCTGTGGCGGTATTCTTGTCGAGGAGCCAATTGCATGTTGCGGATTGTGTTTTAGGGGAGACAGTGAGAAACCCGTCGCAGGTGGTGTTTCAGGGGAGAGGGCTGAGCACAAGGCCAAGAGGACAAAACAATTGCACTAAAGATGTAAAACTGATTAACTATATGTAAGCTAAATATTATGTCTATTTTCTAGAGTCTTACATTTGAAGGCGGCCGAATTGTTGTTGAATGGGAATGACCCTGGTTGTATTTCATTCCCGCCCGAAACCCGAGACGCCACTAACACAATGAAGTGAATGTGGGGTCTATGACTCGAGTGAGTTTGGCTTCGGAGGATTTGGGCACCACTAATTGACTTGGAGTTCCTCCGCGGTCAGTTTTGACATGCCGCGATTCATTTGTCTTGTCATACCGATAAATGATAGGTAGCTAGTCAGCAAGCGGTATAGATACTCTGCTAAATAGCAATTGACTTTCTTCCCCGAACCGAAGTCAGACCAGGATTTCCCAAGAAACCTCACTATCAAACAATGTCAACAATGAATTCTGCGACTGGCTCCCCACTTCGACTCCGATGCGGACTGGTCCTCAAGAACAGGCTTGTCAAGACTGCAATGTCTGAGAAAATGGCGGAGAACTTACTGCCATCTTCCAGTCATAGGGCCGTGTATAGACGCTGGGCGCAAGGCGGATGGGCAGCTCTTATCACAGGTAACTCACGGCAAGAGGTTTCTTGAGACATGAAATTTGTTCTAATCATGAGCAGGCAACATCATGGTTTCAGATCAGTATCTTGGCAGTAATGAAGACGTCGCAGTCACCGGAACCGCATCAGCCTTGCTCAAGAGCTGGTCAGAGTGGACAGCTTCTACCGAGAACCAGAACTGTCATATGATTGCTCAATTGTAAGCCCAGCTTCCGCAACATGGGGAGAACTCAGAAGATTGAAAGACGTAGTGGCTAATTCGAGTGATGTGCTAGAAACCATCCAGGACGCCAATCTCCGATTGGAGCAGGAAAGAGAAGCATGTTCTCAAAGACCATCGCACCAAGTGCCATTCCCATTAACCTCGGTGATAACACCGTTGCCAAACTGATCCGTATGCTGGTTTTTGGAACTCCAAGAGCCATGACACGACAAGATATCGATGTTGTTGTTGCACAGTTCACCGAAGCTGCGCGATTGGCCTACCAGGCTGGCTTTCAAGGCGTTGAAGTTCATGCAGCACGTAAGTCACCTGTGATACGAGAAAAGAAAACTGCAATAGTCGCTAATCTAGATCACAGATGGATTCTTACTATCTCAGTTCATGTCATCAAACAGCAACCAGCGAGATGACGAGTTTGGCGGTTCAACAGAGAATCGTGTCGAACTAGTTCTCCGCATTATCCGATCCATCCGCAAGGAAGTCCCCAAGTCATTCTGCGTTGGTGTGAAGATCAACTCGGCAGACTTTAAGGACGAGAAAGGCATGAAACAGATGCTGCGACAGATTGAGCTGATACAAAAGGAGGAAATTGACTACATCAACCTCAGTGGTGGATCTTTTGAAGATCCTCAGATGATGAGTACCAATTCATCCCTGCAACCGAGCTCTACCGGGTCTCGTTCAAGCATTCGTGAAGGATTCTTCCTACGAACAAGTCAAGAGATCCGTCGCAGGTTCCCTGATCTTATGCTGCTTGTGACAGGCGGATTCAGAAGTCGAAGTGGTGTTACCGGAGCTCTTGATAGTGATGCCTGCGACCTTATCGGACTTGGTAGGCCAGCTGTGAAATACCCAGACTTGCCGAGCCAAATCATGTTCAACAAGGATATCAGCGACGACGAAGCTAGATTTGACGTGGAGTCTGCACCAGGCGGCGGATGGCTGGCTTCAAAAGTTCGTTCCGTCGGAGCAGGCGCAGAGACTGTAAGTGCATACCCTTTCTTTGATCCAAAGTTGCATTGGCTTTTGGGTCATGGGATGTTGTTGCTGACAAGACTCTAGAAATATTGGGTTGCTGCTATGAGTAAGCTATGACAGACTTCCCTTTCGATTGAGTGAGGGGCTATGTAGGTTCATATGGCTGTAGATGAATTGTCGTTTTTTTAGAATTGGTGTCATGGAGATGCGTGTCTCAATAGGGGAGTAACTTAGCGCGTTCGGACGGTTGACAGCATTGCAGCAAGGGAAGCGCGATATATGAAATGACGGATGAGGATTAATATATAAATTATAAATGAAAGATCTGAAGCTCTCCTTGACCTGTCTTGAGATACAAGAAGACACAATGTATTTACAGTTCTCAAGGCTTCTCCCTCCTTGACCCGTTAGGATACAAGCTGAGGCTATTTATCAACAGCCCTTCACCCTATATGTTTTTCAGCTTAGCATCTGATACAAGATGTAACTTGAAGGACGCAAAAAGGGTAAACTCCTAGCAATTACGTCAGTCCTCAACCTTGGTATTGAAAAGGCTCACATACCAATAACCATAAAGGGAAAAATGTCACCATGAAGCGCAATATACGGGACCGATGACCTTCCCATATCTCACGCTTATATGTCTTGCTAAGTATCTGGCGGACAATGACGCGAGCATACTCGTCTGCAGGCATGCCGTTCTTGTTTCCTCCATTTTTGACAGCCTCAACAGTGCTTTTGATAGGTCGATACAGTGAGTCTTCAGGGATGAGAACACCATCACGAAGGATATTGCTGCGGACATAGCCGGTAACGACCTCTGTGACTTCAATGGACAGGGGCCTTAGTTCCTAGACACGATGATTAGCGTCGAATCCCAGCGAGATAACTCAGTCGTGGATGGAGAGAGGCCAACTAACCACACGAAGAGTTTTTGTATACTGGCTGAGAGCCGCTTTAGATGCGTTGTATATAGACTGACAAACAACAGGAACGTCGCGAGTAACGCTTCCAATCTGAACAATACGCGGTCGAGGGGCCTTGCGCAACAGTGGAACAAAGAGCTGGCACATGTGCATGACAGCCACAACATTGACTGCGAACAGCTTCGTGACTTCTTTGACGTCGATGTCCGTTGCTGGTGCTGCGTAGTGCATCCCCGCATTGTTAACCAGTATGTCGAGTCGTCCTCCAGTGTGTTTGGTGACCGAGTCTCTCAGCCTTTCGAGACTCGTGGGATCACTGAGCTCGAGAGGAAGTGCAATTATGTTTGCATGTTGCCTTGCTAGATTGTTTAATGATTCGACACGCCTGGCTGTGGCGAAAACTGTGCAGTTGTTCTGGGCAAGGGCTATGGCAAGTTGCTCACCGATGCCACTGTTGCAGCCAGTGACGAGCGCAAACGGTGGTGCGTGTGAAGTAGTCATCATAGAAACATCACCGGTCTTGTGAGAAAGTTGAATCGTGTTATTTGGCTAGCTTATATGTCATATAGAACCTTGGTTCATAAGGCAAAGCCATCCTGCAATTGTGAGTTGGCTCCGGATTTCTACTGCGAGCTTCATGAGTACCGAGGCTGGACATCTGCATTGATCACAAGGCACGGAAACACGGTGAAACCTAATTCTTCAATTGACTTATTTCTCACGGTTATGGATCGACATGCCCGAACCGTTGTTGGTAGATGATAGATCCTCCGAAGCTAGCTTGAGTTCCTCCGAAGTCGAGAACCGTGCGAGTGGGTCGTGGAGAGAGAAAAGACAATCATTATGTAGAGGGCTCTCTCAGCGCTTCAATGGTAATTTACTAATTGAATGGAAGCTGTAATAATGCTAAGCTAAGAAACTCACCCGTTTGTTTGGTCAACAAGTATGTGTAGCTCTCAATCTGTGGCTTGTAAAGGCTTCTTATACAGTGCGATAGGATATAAAGCACCAGCTTGATTGGATCGTATGTGTTGTGTTATGGTTGCGTATCTTGGTCTCGATGTAGATGTAGACTGTGGAGGGAGGCTAAATCATAACTGAGATAACCTATATGATTATATATCTCTTTAAATATTAGTGTCATTTCCTTTAGTCTTGGTCTGTTCTAAAAGTGATGCCTATATTGTTTTAAGGAACTTAATGACCGTCTTACTATATAATATTTGCTTGCCATAGATCGAGGTGGTTGACTTGTTTACAAAACAAGTAGACGAATTCTATAGCGTATTTTAAGTAGAGCGATATCTCGGTAAAGACTGTTTTATTTAATCAACGTTACCCCTATAACTAAATCCTAGTAACATGCCATTTTACGACATCCGTTTTACTGATGAGAGTGATTCCTCTTCAACCAAGGGCAGGCATAACAAGCTTGTTACCACCATTAGCACTTACAGCAGCACCGTTAACCCAGCGACCCTCTTCACTTGCAAGGAAGCCAACGATATAGGCGATATCGTCAGGAACACCAATTCTTTCTGCGGCGGTTGTGTCTCGGATCTGCCCATCGAGAAAGCCTGCTGGCATCATGTGTTGACTGGCCTTGATCGAGTCCGTGGCTGTTAGGCCTACAACGATACTGTTGAACGTAGCCTTTTTCGACTTGGAGAAGTTTTCAGCAAAGGATCGGGTGTAGCTCTGAAGAGCGGTTTTGCTAGCTCCATATGCGACAGTCGGATCGCTATTGGCTTGGTAGGCTAGAACGCTTGAAATGTTCACCACACGGCCTCCGTAGTCTGGAAGGTGAGGTAGCAGGGCAGTTGTGATTGAAACCGGTGCGTAAACGTTTGCTTGCATTATCTCGAGAAACACATCCAAGGTTGTGTCTTTGATCGGTAATACCTTGGCAGGGTCGGCCAAGACGGCGTTGTTGATGAGGATATCGACAACTGTAGTGTCTAGTCGTTTGAGGGCCTCGGAAATAGTTTTCGGTCCAAACTGAGGATCGAGTGCGTCTGCTTGAATGGCGATTGCCTGCTCTACCCCGAGTTCCTGGCATCTCCTCAGCGTTTCCTCTGCAGCCCCGATGTTGCTTGCATATGTGATAGCCAATCTAGTAAGACCCTTGCGTGCCAAGTGAATAGAAATAGCTTGTCCAATACCGCGAGAGCCTCCTGTCACAATGGCAGTCTTGCCATTCAACGACCAAGGTGCATCAGAAGAAGGGGGTGTGGACATTTTGATTGTTTGGCGTTTTTTTTTGGTGTGGTAATTCTGGTTCAGAAAGAAAAGGTTGATCTATTGGCTTGTCCATTACTTGGTTTCATCCTGATATCTAGTATTTGTACTCTTCTCGAATGAATATTTACTGGCCTGATAACTCGGACTTAATGCAAATTGAATGCCGAAAGCTAGGACCCTAAAAGTCCGCTCACTAAAGTCAAGGATGAGCTTTGAGCAGAGCGGACAAAGTGGCGGAGTTGTACTACTGAAAAATGGTAACAGTTTAATTGTGGAGAGCGGAGAAGATAGAAAACCTTATTTAGGAATCATTGATATAGCGTATGGTATAAGGACATGGCCAGCGGAGATCGAAGCATTGACTACAAGCAAAGTTCGACTTCCAGACCCTTAACTCCGTAATCTCCTTATGGATCTGCAGTAACAACTTTTCACTCTTAGCATTGCATCTCGACTTAGACAGACAGGTATGCGAGTCTTCGGCCTATGCTTGAGAGTATTATACTGCCGGACTTGCGGAGCTCGTAACTGACCAATAATAAAACACGCAGAGGGGACGTGTCAAACTCCTCTTGTAGAGTCGTCTCCTTTGTCCCCACAATCTCTGGAGGATGGAACCAGCGACTCACGGCAAAGCCGTTGGCGAGAACTTTGATGTCAGCGGGAATGCTGCCAACAGCTTGCAGACTCTTCTCTTTCGGCTGTGTCTTCGGAATTGGACGTAAAGTTACGCTTTTATCATCAACTGACTCCATCGCCATAGTTGTATGTTCAATTCGGGAATCGTGTAGGCATGGGAACCACACCGTGTCATAGATGCGCCTTTTGCAACCCATGGAGTAGTTCGGCGTCAATATGCCGTGGTATTGTTAAGTCCTGACGAAAAATACCATGACAATAGTGATTAGGTTACTCACTTTGCTTGCAACTGTTTCTCTCATGTGATGGAGAAGTTTCGGTTTAACTTTCTCCCTCTTTGCCTCACTGCGATGACTTGCCCCGAAGAGCTGAAAGTCAAGCTCAGTAACAAGAGCTATGAGAGCTCTGAAGGTCCGCATGTAGTTGGGCACATGGGAGGAGAGAAGTGATGACACTCCTCAAAGAACCCATCACTAAATAGAGGTATGACACGAAGTAGCACCGGCCCCATAGTCGCTCGAGATCAGTCGAAGGACAGGCCCAAATTGTTCTTCTCGGTTGATGATAAATTCTCCGAAGCTAACTTGAGTTCCTCCGAAGTCGAGAAGTGTGTGAGTGGGTCACGGAGGGAGGCGTCAAGGTTGCCCAGGTTCCGGGATTTCCGAAAGTGGGATCTATAAAATATAGGCCATTGAAGAATAAATACCCACGATCTATAACAACAGAAGGAAGATTCATCTCTCAGCCCATAATATGTCACTGACATTAAAAATCGCATTGACTGTTCTCACCAAACTGCCCAGGTATTTACGAGAAGCCATCATGCCTGACATGCGAATCCCCACAATCTCCAACGACCCCACCAAGGTCCAACTGTCCCGCATTGCCCACGTCTACTTCGAACATCCAGACTTGGACAAGTTCGACAGATTCGCTAATGACTTTGGCTTTTTCAAAGAAGCTCAAATCGGAGATACCAATTACTATCGAGGATATGGTATAGACCCTTTCGTTTATGTCGCAACCAAGAGTAAAGATGGCAAGCAGAGATTCCTTGGGCCAGCTTTTGTCGCTGCCTCAGAGGAAGAGTTTGAGAAGGCAGCTTCTCTTGAAGGAGCTGAGCGAGTTTCTCTTGAGCATGCGCCTGGAGGAGGAAAGATGATCAAATTCAGTCGGCAGGATAACACCTTTTTCCATGTTGTCTATGGCCAGGAAGAGAGAAAGATTGGCTCAGAAGAACCCACTGCAACACATGAGAGTCAGGGCCCATACAACAAACCCTTTACAAAGCCAAGGCGAGGTACGGTGCAATGCTCTGATTTATCCTTTTCTCTGTACTAACTCTTCACAGGAAAGTACCAGCGCTATCATCCTGGCCCAGCCCTTGTTCACAAACTCGGCCATTTCGGCTACGTTGTCCCAGACTTCGACAACGAACTAGCATGGTACACAGGCAACTTCAACTTCGTCCCTTCCGACATCCTGTATCACTGGGACTTCTCCAACATGGACGTGCTAACCTTTATGCATCTGGACCTGGGCGATGAGTATTCTGATCATCACTGTTTCTTTATGCAGCGAGCTGAACCTCATGTCAAAAAAATATATTGCCATCATACCTCATTCGAAGTGGCGGACTTTGATACTCAGCTTATCGGGCATGAGTATCTGGCTAGCAAAGGCTGGAAGAGTATCTGGGGCGTCGGGCGACATGTTTTGGGTAGTCAGATTTTTGACTATTGGGCTGATCCTAGTGGCTTCAAGATTGAGCATTATGCTGATGGTGATGTTGTCAATCGGGCGACTGGGACTAAAAGGGATGTTGTTGGACCATTCTCGGTTTGGGGTCCGGAGGTACCCAAGGACTTTGGAGAGAAGGGTGCTTAGACAGGGTTGCAGTAGGAAAACACTCGCAACTAGCTGCTATTATTTTACATGAGGCTCTCATTAGAATTGGATTTCTTGCAAGTGGCTATGTATCAATCTCGACATCGCTATTTGTCCACGCTGTTAATTATCTTGGTCTTGTTGCTTCTCCTCCCGAATTAGCCGGAACTCTTCACTGAGCTCAATTTCTGCAGTTGGAATGATCTTGGACCTCAGGCGGATTTTGAAGATTGTATAAAGGACTGGAATCATCGTGTTAGCTAGCCTATTGTGTAGCTGCGAAGGTGGCGAGCTCAGACATACCAGCAAAGATGGCGATGTTGATGTAACACGTAATGAAACCCTGGGCCGTGAAGTGACCCTTTACGAAAACATCGAATCCTGGAAGCCAGTTAATCACACCATCACCGGAGAGGAAGAGAGCTAGAGATGGGGGAGAGAGTTAGAACATACCACAGAACAGAATAACCAAAGAAACCATGAGCAATGTCGCCCAGGCCACGTAGGGCTGGAACGGACTCTTGTAGGGAAGATCTAGATACGTAAGGGAAACTCTTGAGGAAGCAGATCAATTTGCATACCTTTTCTACTGTAACCCTGTTTCTTAAGACCAGTGAAGAATCGGAGATAGGTCACCTGGATAACTACCCAACCTATGAGGCCAGCAACAGTCGTGATATTTACAAACCACGAGAAGACCACGGAAGTGTTGTTCACGACTGTAAGATACACCAGTGGAGATAGGAGGCAGCTCATACCAACCGCATAGTGAGGTGTGCCGAATCTGTTACAACGTTGGAAGAACTGAGGTGCATGACCATCACAGCTGAGGCCAAAGAGAGTTCGAGAGGCGATGAAGATGCAAGCAGATCCGCTGCTTATCGCTGAGGTACATACGACAGCGTTGATAATAGAAGGGACAACAGATACTCCGGATCGCTGGAAGGCGATGACGAATGGGGACTGTGAGGCGGTTCCTGTAGAGACGTTGAGGGCTGGGTCGTTATACGGGCTGGAAGCTCGTTAGTATCATGAGCCTATTTCTCGGAGTGTCTACAGGAAGGCTTACACGATAAGACCAACGATGAAAATACTGCAGAAGTAGAAGAAGAATATTCGGTAAAAGGTCTTCTTTGTCGCAGCTGGGATTAGCTTTCGGGGGTTGCGCGTTTCAGAGCCTGAGATAGCCACGACTTGGATGTTGCCGTAGCTAAAAGCAGCAGGAAGCATTGCTTTCCAGAATGCGAGGAACCGTCCAGCTGAGCCATCTTTAATGTAGGTATTGAAGGCTCCTGGATGGATCCAGTACCGAAAGCCTAGCCGTTCGTGATTCGGTGCTCCGCCAAGGTCAATGACCAGTCCACCAATGATGAGACCAATGATGAGCATGATCTTGAGGGATGCAAAGATGACTTAGGACTCGCCGTAAAGTTTGGCTCCGCAAAGGTTGGCTCCGATGATGAAGAGGAGAAAGATGGTGATCCAGACGCCAGGGTTGATCGATGTATTCCAGAACTGAACAAGAGTAGCTGCAGCACTGATCTCGGCGGGCATATTGATTGCCATAGTATACCGTACTCCAGTCAGAATATTACAACCACTTGCCAGACGATGGTGACTTACAGAAGTTCCAGCCAGTTGCAGCACCCAGTGCAGGCTCAACAAACTTGGTCGCATGACGAACGAAGCCACCAGTTGATGGCATAAACGCCGTGATTTCTCCTGTAGTATACGCAACGCCCGCTGTCACGAGTCCCATGAGGGTATATGCCAACAGAGCTCCAACTGGGCCTGCTGTCGCGATGACTTGGCCAGAGCTAAGGAACAGTCCCGTTCCCTACAAGGAGTCAATTATATTAAGGGTGAAGGTACTGAAGAAGCTTACAATCATACCGGCGACAGCAATCATGTTGATGTGCCGGGAACCCAATTCGTGTTTGAGGCCACTGGATGAGATAATCTCTGTGTTCCCGCTTCCCATCTCGACGTCTGCCGGCATGTCACTGCAGGCGACAATCTTCTCGTCCTTATCCATTGCCTCCTGACTGTCAAAGATAGAGCCTGAAGTAGGTATTGATATGAAGTTGGGTTTGAAGAGAAATCAAAGAAACTCCACATATGACCATTGACAGACGAGGATAATAATAATGTTCTCCCAATGTAATGACTCAAGTCATGTTATCTGAGTCGGCCGATCTTCTCCATTATTTATGATGGAGACCGACTCCAGTGGCTTATCGTAATGTATGGCTCGTTTATCATGAGGGGAAACAGGGGTTTAGCTTGAGTCGCCGGTGAATGTTTAGAACGCCGGTGCAGAGACGCGGGGAAATTCGCCGGTCGGCCATAGACCGACAACCCTCATTGCCCAGACCGATCCGGAACTTGATTATAACGAGCTTATAACTCTATTGGTGTGAGGAAAATGATCCTCGTTCAAGCCGCTTTCTTTAGTCCTGTTTCTTATCAGCCATGACTTCCACTAACCCCAATACCTCGCATGACGACTCCTTCGAGCTATACGATTTGAGAGTGGAGGTCGTTTGTCCACCAGGCAAGAAGATCATGTGTGGAGCGAAGGAAGGAGACTACTTCACATTAAAAGGCGAAATGCTTTACCTTCCACAGGACCAAGGGATTAGCATCTATAGCCTTGGTAAGATAAGAAATACCTTGCAAGTACTTGAAGCATACTGATTGGAACCAGCATCTGTCCTTCCACTTCTCCCAGCCAAGCAGAGAGTGACATCTCCCAATGACTGGATGACTACGGATGCGCTGATAGCTTGCCCTGATCCTAACTGTCCCTCGCAACTGAAGATAGTAAAGGAAGGAATTCGGAAGTTTAGCCATTCGGAGACTACTGTAGTTCCATTGAGTGGGAACTCAGGGTCATAGAATATGGTTGGAGAGAGTAGCAGTTACATGTATATTATTCAGCAATCGGTTTGTGAGAAGTATGATACATCTTGGGCGTTCATTCCAGCCGTGCCAAACATTTCTGCCCACATATCGTCGCATTCAAACGGAAAATCCAAGCTTTCTTGCTGAAAAAGTGATAATTCCAAGTTTTCCAGGCCAGGCATATGTTGCATAGATGCATCGCTTGCTAACATTGAGTTAGACCCTCCATCCAGGCCATGTTGGCCTGGAATCAGCCGTGATGCAGTAGGAACCTCTTGAGCAGTATCACTTTGAGTGGCATTCCTTCTATTTCGGGTTTCGACAAGCTTCAAGCCCACTCGAGTCAGAAAGGTTGCTTGTAAGCTGCAACTGGAGCTTATGCAGCTTGTCTGATTTGAAAAGACCCTTGCAGCACTCTCAACAGCTTCAATGCAGCTTGACTCGAGCTGGTCCGAAATAAGGTTAGGAAACGAAAAGCTGATCTACAATGGAAGAGTTAGCAATGCTACCGGCAGGTAACAGGAAGAGTACCAGCCTTGGCAAGAAATGCAGCACTATAAGCGGTCATAACATGAACGGAGTCTTGAGCAAAACACACGTAATCAGAATGCTGTGATATCAACCGCAACATACACAGGGCATTGTTGAAGGATACCCATATGGTATCAAGATGTAAGTTGACGTCTGACTTATTCGAGGTCAGAATTCCATGCAATGGTAATGTGTGAATCTGCAGGCGGAGATGGGTGCCGTAGAAGCGGATTAAAAACTCATGACATGTTTGCTCTTGCTGTGAAGAAACCTTCCGAGTCCACTTCTCCTCCCATCTCTCGATACGGCTATTAAGAAGGCTGACAAGTGGTGCACTCTCGTGATATGATGTGGATCGTTGTTGTGACTTAGTCACCAGTAGTGGGAATACAGCCGATGTTACCAGCCTCAAAGTTGTAAAGGCCCCGAGAAGCTGGTCATTGTCGATAGCTAATGGATCATCACACCAATCTTCTATCGATTCGATGAACTCGTTACAATCAATCATCCATGGCCTCCCAGTCTGCAGGCTTATGCTGTGCAGGTTTTAGTTAAAATGATATTGATTCATGGAATTACTGGGATAGGACTGGCAACATCATACCTTCGATCATAGACAAAGAGAACATACCATGTCCTCTCTATATTTCGTCGCTCTCGTCTTTCCACTTCACTTTTTGAGGCGATTATTTCCGGAGAGCAACTAGAAATCTTATGCCATCCCAAGTCCATACATATGCGAATTGCGTATCCAACAGAGGTCCAGACTCTGGTGTCTTGCGGCTCCTTCCAATAGGTGAGAATCAGAATTGCTTGCACGATTTCGACTGATTTGCTACCTCGACGGAAGACATTGGAAAAGAGATCTTGCGCGTGATCATATAGCTTCATATATAGAACATGGTTGAAGGCTTTAGCTGCCATGGCTAGCATGGAACTCAGGAGAAACGCAGACTTTGAACGGACGTAGGGAAATGTATGGAGATGGGGATCCAGTTGGCTGATGTATGGGTTTAAAACCGTTATGAAACTGGTTGGAGGTCAGCATATCACACTATGACTTATATGACCTTTGACCGACCTGTCAAAAAGAGACTTCGCTAGTGACGGAGTAATCAGCCCAAGTTCAATAGGATCCTCAATTGACTTATCGCGGCTTCTCTGTCGCTGCACAGGCTCCTGATCCGCATTAAGAATATTTCCGAGAGAGAATTTACCCTCCAAGGCCTGATGATTAAGTAACCCTGATGGTTGCAGGTTGTTTGTGTCATCTTCAATTTCTGAGAGCTGAGTCCCTGCCGCCACTGGACTTTCCAGACTTGGAGCAGACTCTGGAGAAATGGTAGATGCCTTCTTTGTTTTTGAGATTCTGTGCCCCTTGTTAGATATGAGCTTTCATTTATGTTGCCCTACCTACTTCGTGCCCGGTTTGCGACCTCGGCGATGCTCTCTGAATACACAATCAAGGGATCTGCGGGTACAACGTTCACATTTAGACGTGTCCTGTCCCAGAGGACGACATTTCATCTTAACTCTTCGACATTCTATACACGCATTAGCACTCTGAAGAGATGGACTTGACATGTTGGTAATGTGCTGATGCGTGCTTCATTCAGTGCTCTGCACCTCGCTCTGGAATGACCGTGGTTGAAGAATCGTCACCAAGCCAATGGCTGTCTCCGCATCAGGTTGCCCAATCAATCATGTGTTCCCACCAAATCTGGGGTAACTAGCGTAGTGGATGCCCTCGATAAGTGCGATGCCGCTGATAGGTTCAGAAGCTGATAAAGCGATTAGCTGATCATTACCCCGGCTATCGCGGCATTCTAACTTGTGTCTAAAATGCCGGTGCCGCTTTCTTGAACGCCGATGATAGCTCTTGAACACCGGCGCCTGTTTCAACGTCGTCATATTCAAGTACTGATATCAGTCTTTATCAAGACTAGTAATCTAATTATCTTAAACCTCATAGTTCACATACAAACTCAAGCAGTATCTTTCAACCCTTGAGAACTCAGTATGGCGGTTTCTCGCGATGGCAGCAGCAGTACGGCTCACGTCAATATGATGACGGATAGTGTTATAGCGAACCTACCACCTGATGGCCTCAGAGTTATCATCCGCTCACTACTGGCATCTCATCCTAATATCACCGCCAGCTTTGAAGATGCAACTCGACAATACCTTGCTCAGACCCAGACAAAGTCAACCAAATCTCAATTCGCCATTCTCGACATTGATGGACTGGAGAAGACCCAGAAGATAGTTCGATGTATGGTTGGGTCCGGGCAAGCGTTTGAGGGTGTTTCTATTCTCAACAAACTGGTTGTTCGCGGTATTCAGATCGCTCTTGACTCACCAGAAGATGGTAACCAGAGGGTTGAGTCATTCCTAGCGTCTTTGGACGGTGATTTGGTCCAGGCAATGACAGCTGTGAAGAAGAGCCTTGCTGTTAGCTCAGGAGCCCGAGATCTTTCTTCAGAAGAAAGGAATATCATCCAAAGTCTCTTTGGATCACTTACTCAGTGTCAAGAGACGTTGAAGAGCGCAGATATAGAATTTCCCTATGGGAGGGGAATGCTTACAACAGCAAACATCCTAGATGCCAGTTTGCCGGACTCTCGAGGTTCAAGCTTGAGCCAGCTGCCTTCAGATATGCCACGGCCTCCACGGGCCAAGGAAACCTTCCAGCTCGGTGATAGAACACTTCCTCGAATTTTCTCAGGCCTATGGCAGATGTCAAGTCCAGCTTGGGGCTCTGCACAGATATCCAAGATTGTTGAAGGATTCTCTACACATGTTCAGAACGGCTTCACTGCATTCGACATGGCGGACCACTACGGTGACGCTGAGGTTTTATATGTGAGTTCAGATAATAATGCAATGCTTTTCAATGTTGAATAACATGATTATAGGGCCGTTTCCGATCTTTGTATCCGCATAAAGACGAAATGTTCACTGCAACAAAGTATTGCGTGTTTCATCCAATGACTGTTTCTCGGGAAGCAGTACAAGCCAATGTCAGCGAGAGGTGCAATAGATTACAGCAAGAGGTGATTGATCTACTTCAATTCCATTGGCAACTTGTAAGTCTTGACTTGTGTTTATGGAGTCTCACTGATGGTCATAGTGGGATAATCCGCAGTATATCGACGCTTTGCAATATTTAGCAGAAGACAAGCGAGTGGCCCGGATTGGTTTGTGCAATTTTGATACAGAACACCTTGAACGAGTTGTAGAAAGTGGTGTCAAGATATATACGAATCAAGTGCAGGTTAGTTACTTGAACAGACATTGATAGAGCTAGTACTAACTGGATGCAGCTCTCACTGATTGATTCGAGGCCTACTGTGAAGATGGCAGATTCATGCTCGAGACATAATATAAAGCTGTTGACATATGGAACTCTGGTGAGCCTCGTCTTATATACTTGCCGCATGGAACCGCTAACAAATCATTTCTTCAGTGCGGTGGATTCATTGCAGATAAGTGGCTCAATCAACCCGAACCAGATGTCTACGATACCAACATTACTCCCAGCCAGAGAAAGGTAAAGGAAACACCCTCTTGTGATATCGTTATACTGACAATGGCTTTAAGTACTATGGAATGATATGCAGCTGGGGTGGCTGGGGTCTCTTCCAAGAGCTGCTTGGCGTTCTACGCACTATCGCTACGAAGCACGAAGTCAACATTTCCAACATAGCTACGCGCTGGGTACTAGACTTTCCCTATGTCGGAGCAGTCATTATTGGAGCGCGAATCGGTATGAGTGAGAATACAAGTGATAATGCTACTACCCTCGGCTGGAGCTTGGATGATGATGACCGCAGGGTGATTGAAGAGGTGTTGACCCGGAGTAGCAGAGCCGACATGTTTGACGCAATGGGCGACTGCGGCAATGAGTACCGATAAAAGAACCTTATCTATTAGTGGAGATATCATTTCATCATTGGTTCATCCGAACTTCCAAAATAGGATGGGAGGGAATATGTAACGTCCGATTAATACAATATCCACCTCGTGTATGCAGGCGGCCTGGTTGAGACTGGCGAGCTGAACTCGTACCGGACGTTTTCTCCGTGAAGTGAGTTTCTCTTGACCTATCCCGTCTCACTACTATTCTGTGCCTTCAATGTACATGCCCTTGTAATTATTCTCAAATTTGCTGTAGGCTTTTGTCAATATTTACCTCAGCATCTGTCATGATTCCAACCATGTTCTTTTGCGAGTAAGAACCTGTGAATATGAAAAGATCAAGAGAGCAGGGATGTGTATAAATACGCCATCATTGAAGGTATTTTTGCTAAGGCACGAACCCAGTAATTGATCTTCATCCCACCACAAATCAACCATCATCTGTAGGTCACTACGCGTTCCAATCAACGTCTCCTCCACATGTTCTTGTGACTAATGTCCTGTCATGTAGAAACCAAAACGATGCACTTCTCAACTGCTTCCGTTCTTACCGCTCTGATCTCCGCGGCTGCGGCAGCCAAGCAGATGCAGATCAACTACTACAGCGACACCAAATGCAAGTCATACTCTGGTCAAGTCGATGTGACCTGGGCACAAAGTATTTGCTCCGGCAAGACAAACTGCTACAACTATCACTACGGATCCGGCATGTTGATCGCAGAGTGCCAGGCCGGAGGATGCCTGTGCAATATCTACAAGTCGAAGAACTGCAATGACTTTCTGGATCAGATGCGATACGATGGGGATTTCAAATGCCGGACCGCAGCGAACCTGGCTCAGTCTTTTGCGTGTTACTACAACGCTTAAAGAGGTTGTAGGAGAAGGGGAGAAATTGATTCTTCCGGAGTAGCTAGGTCATACGTCCCTGTGCGATGGTGGAAGTTGGTTATACGGCGGCTCTACGAGTAATACATCACAGATTCAAATAATACTTAGTATAGTGTTGTGAAAGAATTTTGGGAGAACCTTGACTTATCTTGATGAAAGTCCCTTTAATCGCTTAGTAGAGTATGATTCCTTCTGGTAATCTTACTAAACTGTTTCAAAGGATAAAAAGCAAGTTAATTATTATGCAAGACGATATATCTTAAATTATGCTGTAGACCGCCGATAGCGATACGTTGCTATTAATAGCATCATCTTCAGCTACCCTGGGGAACCTATTTACATCACATTGCCATTCCATCTGCATTTGACAAAACTGGCCATAGAATTGTCTTGATAATGAAACCATATCATATGTTCTTGTGCATGAGGATTTATTCCCGGCACCATATCTAGACTCTTATTGGTAAGATGGTGCAATGTAACCCGTTGCCTACAGCTTCCCCTCATTGGTGACCTCACAGAGCATAAAGAAGCAAGGCTTTCTGAAACAAGAATTGATCACAAGTGCATAATCACACGCATCTCTTGAATAGCCAACAGTATGACGTCTAATCACTACTACCTGCCTTGTTGGTGATACCATCCTATTGCTATATGTGCTGCGAGGCTGGCGATTATGGGGATGTTCTTGTAGAGCGTCACTTGCTGTATCTAACACAATCCCTTTCCAAGAATTTAATTGAAGGTATTCTTTTTTCTTTTATAAATAAAAAGATCTCTATCATGGGTATCTTTTTGCAGCCTGTGACGTTTTCCCTCATTCTCATGCTCATCGGAGCCGAAAATGGCCTTTCCTATTTGACAGAGATGGCAAACACCATGATCGCAAAGGGCGTTAAGCCAGATCTTGGGTATCAAGATGCTGTTCTCTATCTTGGGTTCGAAAAGGCTTATGAACTTTCTGGAGATCAGAAATATCTTGATTGGTGCATCGGGCAGATTGACGGCCCCGTTGTTCAAGAGGATGGCTCCATCAAAGGTCTCAATACATCCAGATATATCCTTGATGAGTACAGAATGGGGCACAACTATCTGTATCTTTACAATCAGACAGGAGAGTCAAAGTATGAGACAGCTGCCAATACTGTCAGACGTATGCTGGACTCTTATCCTCGCACTCCTTCCGGGGGCTTCTGGTGAGTGAGCCGCATCAACTGCTGTCGTAACATTAGCTCATAAAGCTTACAGGCACCAACAATTCTTTCCAAATCAAATGTGGTTGGATGGTATCTATATGGCAGATTCATTCTACGCCAGATGGACGCATCTCTATGACTCGGACAATGGCACAGCCTGGGATGACATCCTTCTGCAGTACGAGCTCATCCACGAGAACACGATCAACGAGACAACAGCTCTTCACGTACACGGATGGGTCGAAGGCGAAGCATCCTGGGCTGATCCAGAAACAGGCCGAGCGCCCAACGTATGGGGTCGTGCTCTTGGATGGTATTTCATGGCCCTCGTTGAGGTATTGCAGTACTTCCCCACGTCACATCCAGGCTACGACCAGTTACTCGGGTACCTTCAATCTGTCGCACAGGGTCTGAAAAACTTCCGCGATCCAGATCTTGGCAGCTGGTGGCAAGTCATGAACGAACCTTACCCTAAGCGCGAAGGGAACTTCATCGAGAGTAGCGGCTCCTCCATGTTTACATGGGGCTTGCTGAAAGCTGTTGATCTGGGATACCTTGACTCAGATGAGTATCTCGGAGCTGCGAAAGACGCCTTCACAAGCTTGATTGAAAACTTTGTCACTGAAGGCGAAGACGGGTCGTTGATACTGAATGGGACGGTCGCGGAATGTGGTTTGACTAGTTCCAATGTCACTTTTGAAGTGAGTATAACGCCCACAATGCAGAAGCATGCTGACAGCATCAGTACTACGTCAGCAGACCAAAGTTGGAGAATGGACAGAATGGCGTAGGCCCGTTCATGCTTGCGTCTTATGAATGGGAGTCATGGGCGAAGGACGCATGAACTTTCCCAAGTTCCAACAAAACAGTTGAATGGCATCGGAAGCCAAGGATGCACGCCTGGTTCTATCTCGCCCATATATCTTTGCTGTACAGCCTGTTACTCCGTCGGAGCGGGCACTATTTCTTATTATCCTTCTTCATCTTTGTTGTACTATCATCTGCTATACTTTAGTGAAATCCTCGCAGCTTCACTTGTCTAGTCGTCACCATCTCACGCTCCTTACTCGACGCACCTCGGCACTGGCATCGGAGAACGAGTATCCGAGTTTGGCTACAGAGTTGCCAAGGACAGAACAGCCAAGAAAACAAGTGCCGGATGTGTCTACTTCAGTTGATAATGCGAAAAATGTAGCGGTCGAGACAGCGTTTTAGCCACTGTAAACGCTCCGTAAGTATGGCGGGGATACGCTGTGATTACGCGAGCTGCATGCATCCAGAGTTCCTCTCAAAATTTGCATCAAAGAAGCAGAGAACTCTCAATCGTATGAGAAAAAGAACTCTTAAACTTCCTCGGACGTATCCAAGACCGTACATATAACAGGATCTCAGAAGTGCTTCCGAAAAATACCAGATTCCTTGGTATTTACTAAGTAATCGAATGCAAATCTCCCGCGGGATTGGCTGGGCACGGCAAACTTTAGGATTCAGAGTAACCCTGGAGAAGGATTAATCCCGCGGGTAGAGGAGAGCACCATATGCCAAGGTCCTGAACAAGCTTATGAATAACCTTTTCCCACCTCAAATCAGCAAATTGGCGAGATTGGTTCCCATAATGCTTGGCCCTGACATGATGGTGGAGTAGTGCCGAGGCGGGAATAATCCACTATAGTGGGTAGTGATACCCGGAGCATTACAGTGCAGGTCTCAGCATTGGACTCTCCGCCCTTGGCACGGGAAGACTCGGACTTTTACTGCATCTTTGGAGAACATGCCCAGAATAAACGGGAGAGACGGGAGCTGATATTTCCCCCCCTCCATAAGTTAAAAATTGCTGCATAATTGGGGAATATGATGAACGCATTGCGATTTATTGAGCTTGGCGTGTGGCTAGCTAGAGCCACAACATACGAGAGAATTCTTTCTCCGTTTTCCTTTAGACGAATCAACAAAAGTGTAAAATAATAATAGCACGCGAGATTGTTATAGGCATTTTTAAAAGAGACTAAAGTGATCCAGACTGGCCTATTGACCACGGCCCGATAATGCGGCGCTGTTAAAACAGAGCCTCATTTTCAGCCTCTTTAACGACAAATGTATTACCGTAGAGTATTAATTCAAGTCTAAAACAACAAGTATAAAGAACGATAGACTGCAAGTGATCTGATTTCGATTTGACACCGCCGATCTCTGGTGATTCATCTGGGGTCCGGTCCGGTCTGTGTGTTTTTTTGTGCACGCGAGACCGTTTTGCCCCAGAACCCTTCTCCCCAGTTTTAACATAAGCTAGACAAGAGACATTCTTTTTGCCCCGGACTCTTGGCTCACACATGCACCATCTGGGGACATGAGTTTTTCCCCAGCTTGCCCAGCCATGCCAACATTGGAGCGATGCGGGGTTTTCCCATCGCCATTGTTTTTCTCTCGTGTCTCCCTCATCTATAAAACTTGCAATCCACCTACGTCTTGATCTCACTTTCTCTCTCGTTTACGCAGCCTCTCGACTTGGTTGACATCACAGGCCCTCCCTTTCTCAACCATTTCAATAGTCGTTATTTCTTTATTTGTTCACCGTTATTCTTCAAGATATGACGACCCCGAATGAGAAAGCGGGCAGTGATGTGCCGCCGCAAGACATTCAGGTCCCTGCATCTGATGTCAAGGCTCCCATCGACGAGAAGGCTGATTCCGCTTCTGCTATTGAGAAGGAACTCGGTATGGTAGAGGAGGGGTACCTCAAGAATGAAGGTCGTCTTCCTAGCCCTGAGGAGCAGATTGACGCTCTTGGTATTCCGAACTGGCGTGAGCTGGAGAAGAAGATTGTTCGTCGCCTTGATATGACTCTCATGCCTTGTGTTTGGTGTCTTTACTTCTTCAATTACCTTGACAGAGCGTCAATTGGTCACGCGAGACTGAGCACATTTGACGCGGATCTGAATCTCACTGGAGCAAACTTTTCTTCAGCTGTCTCTATTCTCTCTCTCGGTTATGGTGAGGTCTCCACTCCTCTGGTGTTGGGTGAAAATACTAACCTCTGCAGTCCTTGGTCAACTCCCCAGCAACATGTTGATCACCAAGATCCGACCTAGTCTTTACCTCTGTCTTATGGCTATTGTCTGGTCTGGTGTCAGTGTCGCTACTGTCGGAGTCAAGTCTTACTCTGGACTTATGGGTGTTCGATTTGCTCTTGGTCTCGTTGAGGCACCACTTCTCCCTGGCGCTATCTACCTTCTCGGCTGTTGGTACGTCTCTTGCTTCTGATAGACCAATATATTTTCATGCTGACATATATTTTTAGGTACACCCGAAAGGAAGTTGCTTTCCGCATGGCAATTCTCTACTCAGCTCAGACCATCGCCTTCTGCTCAGCCGGTCTCATCGCCGCCGCCACTTACGCCACTCTCGAGAAGGCTCATGGCCTTGCTGGCTGGCAATGGCTCTTCATCATCCTCGCTACCGCTGGTGCTGGTTCTGCCATGATCTGTATCTGGTTCATCCCCGATTATCCCGACTCGACGACCGGCAGTGCCATGTGGACTATGACCGAGGACATGCGAAAGGTTGCTGCTGCACGTGTCATTGCTGATCGTCCCTCAACCACCGAGGCCAAGACTGGTGCTTGGGAAGGATTGAAGCTTAGTGTTCGCGATCCTAAGCTCTACATCCTCACTCTCATGAACATCACCATCTCGGCTGCCTACGGATTCTCCAACTTCTATCCTTCTATTGTTCGCGGTCTTGCTGCCGATTGGGGGTACAGCTCCGTCATCGCCCTTGTTCTTACTGCGCCTCCTTACATCTTCGCTGCTATCGGCTCATATGTCAACGCATGGCACTCTGATAAGTAAGTCTCCACGGATATCGTGTGGTCTATAAATACTAATAGTGTCCTTCCAGGGTCAAGGAGCGAGGTCTGCACTATGCCATCCCTGTTGCGGTCGCTTGTATCGGTTTCATTGTCTGCTTAGCTACCACCAACCCCCAAGCCCGATACGGAGCTTCCTTCATCTACGTCGGTGGCATGTACATCGCCAACCCTCTCATCATGGGGTATGTCAGCGGTATGTTATTCGAACCGAGCTACTACTCTAACACGATACTAACTAGTTGTTCTTAGGTGCTCTTGCGAAGACCCCTGAAAAGCGAGCTGCTTCCGTTGCTCTCTGCAACCTTCTATCTCAAATCGGTATGTCTGTCTTGACTGCATTTCTCTTATCATTACTAACAGAGTTTGATAGGAAACTTCACTGCTCCTTTCATGTTCGTTACAAAGGAGGAGCCTCGCTACATCAGTGCCTTCATTGGTATGATGGCCTTCGGCCTGACTTCTAGCGCTTGCGCTATCGTCATGAAGATCTGGCTCAGCCGCTCCAACAAGCGACTGTTGCGAGAGGCGCAGCAAAATGGTACTGCTTATCAGCCTTACGTTACCTAAGCTCTCAGCGGTCGCATCTTATGCACAGCCTCCATTTACGGCACATGTAACGGGTTTCGGCATAAAGGTCGTTACGAGACAAAGGGTCCTCATTTACTGGATGATATGGAAGACATGAAATGGGAAGTCCTGCGATCTTAGAGCCGGGGCAAATGGCTACTTGTTGCAATCAATCCAAGTTATGTACTATAGCCAAACAGAGTAATAACCTACAAGAGGTGCATACTCCCATACCATCCACATCTCAAGTCCTTCACTTAAACTGCCACCAGTTAAAGTTGAACAAATAGTCTGAGGTAGTACCCGTGAAGACAAAGAAGAGGTCACTCGTGCCAGTGGCGCCACTAATGGGGCACTCCACCGTCTTGTAAGTCTGCCAGTTGCCAGTAGTCGTTACCGTGCAGGTACCGACCAGCTTGCCAGTCTTGCTTCCAAGTCGAAGCTCGATCTTGCCACCACTGCTATTTGAAGCGACACGGGCGCTGAATGTCTTTGCACCAGTGCTGCCAAAGTCGACCCCCTTGACCTTGATGTAGTCACCGTTGTTGATAAAGGCAACGTTAAGACCACCTTCACTGCAGACTTCAGTCTCGATGCCCTCGGACCAGGCGATCGTCTCAGCTTCCTGTTTCACGTAGGGGTTGAGAGACTTGAGCTGAGCTGGACCCTGCGTGGTCATCTTGATCTCGGGGATAAGACCGTTTGAACCATACTTGAAGCTCTCCACGGCAACGGATCGGGTATAACCACTACCGCCAGTAAGAGCACCATTATGGTAGAAGAAATACGAGTTGTTCTCGAAGTCTATAATGCCTGGGTGGTTTGTGAAGCTTCGACCCTCCTTGTTCATAACGACACCACGGTAAGTCCAGGGACCGGTGGCACTGGGTCCAGTTGAGTAACGAATGTCCTCAGAACAGCAGTTCGCGGCGTAGATCATGTAGTAAAGGTCACCCCGCTTGTACAGCCAAGGTCCTTCCTCAAAGGTAGTAGGGCGCTGGGCGTTGTTAGGGCGGGAGCCAAATCCAGCAGTTGTAAGCTGAACCTTGTTGATACTGCCACTGTAGGAGAGCATGTCTTGGTTGAGCTTGACATAGTACAAGCCAGGGTTACCCCAGTACAGGTAGGCCTGGCCATCAGTGTCGATATAGACTGTTGGGTCGATCTCATTATTCTCAACCAATGGCTTTCCGAGGGCATCTGTGTAGGGCCCAAGAATGTTGGTGCTGACGCCCACGCCAATGGCCATTCCTCCCGTCTTGGCATTGCGGACCGGAACGTAAAAGTAAAACTTTCCGTTTCGGGCAACGACCTGTCCAGCCCAGGCTCTGCTGTTTGCCCAGCTGAAAGTCTTCAGGCTCATGGGTACACCGTGATGCTGCCAGTTGACCATGTCTGCTGACGAGAACAGACGCCAGTCTGTCATGTTGAAGTCGGTGGAGCCGTCGTTGTCATGGCCGGTGAATAGGTAGACACGGCCGTTGTAAACCATTGGTGCTGGGTCTGCGGTGTAGATGTCTTGGACGATGGGGTTGTCAGCGAGGGCAACGCCAGAGAGGCCCAGGAGGGTGCTGACGAACAGCAACGGGGTAGCCAACCACATCTTGAAGGTGTTTCAAGAGATAGCTGTTGCTGTGAATCAATGACTTGCCAACTGAGGCTCTTGAAGGGTGGTGATTCTATAATGGGACTGTTATAAGCTGCTCAAGGTCGCCTTTAAATATCTAATCCCTATGCTGACATGCAGATCTCAGTAACCACATATAAGGAAGGTAACAACTCAAATCCATTTAAGGACCCTGATAGCGATGGGCTGAGTAGTGATAAGCGAGCGAATATCGTATTTACACAAATAGGCTATGATCTCTTCGTAAGATAGCCACAAACAATTTGCGCGCATAACTAGTATGCGGACATGAAGCCATATTTAATACTGACCTTGAGGCTACTATTTGCGCGCATCGTCAGACTACAGCTGTTTAAGGAAGAGTAACCCGGATAATCGGAATAAGGCGAATCATTTACTCAAAACAGATAACATATCTCCTGCGACCTCACTGATTGGCACGGATACGAGAAGACACTTTGGGCTATGTTTCTGTGACGGAGGAGATGAACAGAAATCATCTGGTGTATACTTGCTCATCTGGGGTAACGGAAGAGGCATTCCGTTTGTCAGAAGCGGACATGATGACATCTACCAGATGCCGGATGCTGCAAGTGCCGATCATCCGTTAAGCGATCCATATAAAACACGCCCAAATTAGGCTAATAGGCCAACCGAACCCTAGCTATGGCTTTCAGCTCCCCTTAATTATTGGAGTAGTAACTAGTAAATGAAGTGTCTGCTGATTTGTTTGACCACGTTTGTTTCAGCCTGAAGTTGCACCTCGTGCATAATGCGGGGACAACCCTGCAATAAACATTGGCGTGCTGCTACTCGTGGCTCTAGAGGCGATTATATTTCCGTGAGAACTCTAAGTAGGTAGACCGCTGATCCTTGTTCAGCTAAAGCGCGCCAATCGTTTCATGTCAAAACTCCAAAATGGAATGTCCCTCGTTTTCTTATAAGTTGCGAGAGAAATGCTCTAGATGGATTCTGTTCAACAACGCTCTTTAGTTCTTCACGGCTTCAAAATGCGTGCCGTTCTTGGCCTTCTCTTTTCGGTTGCTGCCACTATGGCAGAGAAATTCACAAACCCTGTTGTTTGGGAAGATCTTCCCGACAATGAAGTCACCCGCGCTGGAGATGCATACTTCATGACTGCTTCAACATTCCATTACT
The DNA here is from genome assembly GCA_014824365.1 of Fusarium sp. NRRL 66894. Classification (NCBI taxonomy): domain Eukaryota; kingdom Fungi; phylum Ascomycota; class Sordariomycetes; order Hypocreales; family Nectriaceae; genus Fusarium; species Fusarium sp. NRRL 66894. Next base: position 11,365 of record JABEEQ010002319.1, on the reverse strand, counting down.
CCCCCGGTGCTCCTGTCCTTCGATCATACGATCTCGTCAACTGGGAGCATATCGGCCATTCTGTACCTGTTCTTGACTGGTCCCCCAAGTACAGCCTTGAGAACGGACAGCGAGCTTATGTCAAGGGAATCTGGGCCTCTTCCCTCCGTTATCGAGAGAGCGATGGAAAGTTCTACTTTGTTGCTTGCATTGAGTTTTCCAAGACCTATGTCTACAGTGCTTCAAGCCCAACTGGGCCGTGGTCTCAGATCGCAACCATCAACAAGTGCTATTACGATGCTGGCCTTCACTTTGATACAGACAACACTCCCTACGTGGCTTATGGACGTGGTGACCTTCACATTGCTCAGCTCTCAAAGGACATGAAGTCTGAAGTCAAGGAACAGGTTGTCCTTTCACCACCTTCGACTCTTACCCTCGAGGGATCACGCTTGTACAAGAGAAACAACAACTGGTACATCTTCTTGACCCGACCCGCAACAGGACAATACATCGCCAAGTCAAGCAACGGACCTTTCGGAACCTACGATCTTCGCATCATCGCCGATAACCTCAAACTCGCTGCTGCTCCTCGATCCGGAGCACCCCATCAAGGCAGTCTTGTCGAAACACCCAATGGTAACTGGTACTATATGGCGTTCGTTGACATGTACCCTGGTGGAAGAGCACCGGCCCTGGCACCTATTACCTGGGGCAGTGATGGTTTCCCCAAGATCACCCTCGTCAATGGTCAATGGGGCGACTATGACTACCCGCTTCCTAAGCGTACTGTTGCTAGCCCTATTGGCACAGATACCTTCCCTGGACCAAACCTTCGACAGGATTGGGAGTGGAACCATAATCCTGATACCAAGAGCTTTACTGTCAACAACGGCTTGACCTTGAAGACCGTCACTGTTACCAAGGACCTGTATCAAGCTCGCAACACCCTCACCCACCGAATCCGTGGTCCTCAAGGAACCGGTACAGTCCTCATCGACTTCTCCAAGATGGCTGATGGCGATCGCACTGGTCTCAGCGTTCTCCGCGACTCATCAGCTTGGATCGGTATTGAGCGCGAAGGAAGCAACTTCAACCTCATCTTCAACACAGGCCTGAGCATGAACACTGACTGGACTACCAAGTCAACTGGCACTGTCTCAACAAGACAAAACAACGTTTCTTTCCGCAAGGTGTATCTTCGTGTCACCGCTGATATCCGCCCTGGTGCTGCTGGATCTGCTGTGTTCAGCTATAGTACCGACGGTAACAGTTTTACCAACTTTGGGTCTACGGTCTCGCTTGGTAATGATTGGCAGTTCTTCCCTGGACACCGTTATGGTATCCTTAACTATGCTACAAAGAGCCTTGGTGGATCTGTACTTGTTTCCCGTTTCGATAACAAATAAGTGCGGTGTTTGAGTTTCAACGTAAATAGTCTTAAAGTACATACAGGGAGAATGGGAAAACATTAGCTTGCAAATCTTAGTACCACTTCTTGCGTTTCTTAGGTGCGACAGCTTCAGTTTAGCGCGCCTGAACATGTCTCAAGCAAAGGCTGAGAACCAGGCTGTAAAACCCTGTATAAGAATACTGGGGTTCATGTGCAAGCTGCTGGTCGGTGAAGAGGGCCGGCTCCTGCTATTAGTCTTAAATCGGGTTGGCATATGGCACGGACTAATCATTCCGTAAGCGCTATGCTGATTCTTGTTTCTTTTTCTCCGCATATTTTCTGTCTAGTTCGGCTGAATTTATCCACATACACCCGGCATACTCAGAGCCAGAAGCTCTGATGAGTCAACGTGAGAATAGTAATAATGTATTTACGCATAATGATTATATCGTGGGATGGGTCTGTGCCCTGCCCAAGGAGTTAACCGCCGCTACAGCCATGCTCGATCAGCAGCACCCATCACTATCGAAGCCACGAAACGATAGCAATGCATGCACTCTTGGGTCTATCGGGCCTCACAACATTGTCATTACTTGCTTACCAAAAGGTATGATCGGAAACGTCCCAGCAGAAACTGTTACTAGCAATCTCGTCACCACCTTCCCATCCATCAAGGTCGGCCTCATGGTAGGCATCGGTGGCGGTGTACCATCCAACAAGGTCCGACTTGGAGACGTAGTTGTCAGTGCATCCTCTGGTGAATATCCAGGAGTTGTGAAGTGGGATGCCGGCAAGGTACATGGTCAGGGAAAGTTTGAACGAACTGGGTCACTCAATAACCCACCTCAGTCACTGCTGACGGCTTTGACACGACTGGAAACGCAACACAATCTGATCGGAACCAAGATACCAGAATATCTAGAAGAACTAAAGCACAAGTGGCCGAAACTTGCCGCGGCATCCCTCAAGAACGATTCTCTCAAAGATATATTGTTCAAATCATCATACGAACATGTTGAAAATCCGGTTTCCTACGCGGATGACGAAGATATAGTTGAGGATGAGGATGAGGAGCAGGACCCTTGTCGATTCTGTAATAGGTCTATGATTGTGAAGAGGAAAGACAGAGAGATGTGTGTTCACTATGGATTGATTGCATCAGGCGACAAGTTGATCAAAGATGCATTGCCATAGCTATGTAATTAACTCTACATTTAAGAACAAGCACCTCCCCAAATTGTTGGGCCTCCAGTGGGACGGCAGCAGGCTGCGAAAGCTGCTGTGGCATCGTTTTCCTTTTAACTCAAGTTAGCTCTTGCTTAAGCTATAATAGTTTCAAGAAGAACTTACCGAATTCTGCGAGAGCACTTGACCAGAGAAAACGCAAATCTTATTGCCATCACGGCAATACAATTGCCGTGATTCAGAACCTAGTTAACTTAAAATCGGATTAAAGTTATGTTAAGATTTGGCTTTTCTTTGCCTCACCGCTAGATGTGTTATTTGAGCTTATAATCACCATACAGAACTTAGTAATCCATACAACCCACCAGTAAGGTAAATAAGATAATTAGAATAAGACTGATTATATGCTTTAAATTATAGAATTATCTTAGTGTTATGCATCTAACAGTAAGTTGTCCCTTACTAATAGGTAATTACTGCAAAGTTATAGTCTATTACTATATATGCCATCTTTTCCTCTGACAATAAGACATAAACTTTAGATCAAACTGACTTCTGCTTATTAGCACGCCTAAGCATTAACCAGGAGTGGGGAGACACTAATTAATTTAAGTGTGACTGCTGCAGGCACAATCCCGGCACAAGAAGCAGTTCGGAGGTCATTGCCGGTAACTCTATACTGCTCGGCTCGGCAGTTATCTAGAGAATTTAAGACAACCTTACCGCTTCTCTCCGCGACCTACTCACACAACTTTGGAGGAACTCAAGTTAGCCTTTAGAGGATCTAGCATCAACTGATGAGAACAATTAAGGTCTGTCTGATGATGAGAAAAAAGTCAATCGGAGAATCGGATATCATTATAATCCCGAGACTCGTGATTAATGCAAACTTCCAGCCTGACAAGGGTGTTCCGCGTGAGCAAGATCCAACGGCCCGGTCGGAGCTGCTCTGCTAACCCATAAGTCGTTGCAAAGTAGCAACCAGGCCATGTAGTCCGGCTACGGACCAAATGGGAAAGGATCTCCCCACGTCCCGGAAGTCGGAGGAAACATGAATCAGGCCACGGTTTTCCCCATTGTTTGCAGAGAGTGCTCTTCCAGCACCATGATCTAATTCTAACTCCCTGGCTACAACATTGTAGACTTCATTGAAGTAGGATTTGTGTACCTAAACGTAACTAATAAAGGCTTCTCATGAGGCTTAAGTTCATATCATCATCCTAAAATAAACTGATTTCTGATTTTACTTAGCTCCTCATGACTATGCAAGCTTCAGCAAAGACCCGAGATAAGGCGCGAGCGTTTCAACCGCGACGCGAAAGCTAAAAATAGCCATCGCGTTATTATGTGAACAATGAAACCTACCCTGTACAGCGTATGTATTTATAATAAATACCCATATAAAGCCATAATAAAAGAAACATTTAATATATCAAATTCGCGAAATTCTCAGATAGCTATAGAAACTTTTACCACTAAACCAATTATGCTTACTTGGTGTAAGTTGCTCTGCATTGTGTCCTGAACTGTAGATAGTGGGAGGACTTTGAGTTCAAGACAGCAGTTCGAGACTAGTGAATCCATATAAGACCAACGCAGACCAACGCCTGTACTACTGTAATTATAGACTGAGACATATCACATCGATAAGAAAGGTCTGAGTTGGTATATAAATTTATATGATGTTTAACATAAGTACCTTAAGGCCCGGATTTAATGAATTAATAGCGCTCAGCCTCCTACTTTTAATGCAACGGGAACCTCAGATGTTGGTTAAACCTTTCTTGGAACTGCCGATTGGAGGCCAGATACTCTTTAAGTAGCGAAAATGTATTAAAATATGTTTTTTAAACCCTCTGCGAAGTTGATCCTCTTAAGAGACGCGGCTGAGAAACTGACCCAGTGCTCAGGAAGTAAAACGCAGAAGCAAAAAGTCCGAAGTAAGAGATAAGCTTATCGCAAGTCTTAACCACAGCGCTATCCATTTTCTCCATTCTGTCCAAGCAGACTTATGCCTGTTCTTTCTACGTATTTGAAAATAGCAATAATCATCTCTCTATGTTTTATATGAGCCTGTAATTCCTTCAAGTTGCAACTAAGTGGAATGTCCCAAGTCGGGGGGATAGTTATCTGTTATTGAGGAATATATTATGAAAATCTCGGCTTCCGTCTTGCGCCCCGGGCTGTAACTTGTAAGACAATGTAGGTACCATGATGTTCTTCATTACACAACGCACCATTTCCCCTCAAGTTATTATTATCTCAAACTCACAAGAATATGCAATGTATCAGATTGCTTATAGCAGGAAAACCTGAACCTCTTTGTACATTATCAGAAGCACAAAAGGATACACAAGATCAAAACTCAGGCGTTAGCTGAGCCTTGCTCTTGCGACTGCAGCACAAAATTACCATGGCATGCAAGTGATTATTAGTGGGTTGAGCGTTGATAGTGGAGGGTGAGTGGCTGCTTATCTGCATCCAGGGTATGAGAAAGCACGCAATGGGATCTTGAGTTCTGACAATCCATTACATACAAGCTGGCCTATGGAAGATTGACTTTGAACAGGTTTAGATATAAATTTATCACGCTCATTTATTCTAGGAGTGAGCTTTTAGTGCATCCTACTTACATCTACTCCTTCTCACACTTTTTCGCTGAATTCGTTGCTGAGGTCTGTCACCACTGCATAATGCCATCAACTGCGAGTCCAATTGATATTTCTATCCCCCCTGCCCCGCCAAGTCCTGCAACAACACCTACGACCGCACCTTCACGTCGGCAGTCATGTGATAGATGCCATAGCCAGAAGCTAAGGTGTACTCCCCACGGAGGAAGCAGAACGGGAGCTTGCAGTCGTTGCTTTAGACATGGCACTCAGTGCGTGTACAGTCTTAGTCGTCCCAAGGGTCGTCCAAGTTTGCACCACTACAAGGGCGAGACAGTTCTTGTACCGCCAAGGAGACGCAGGGAAGCGGTTGTACAACCGCTTACGACTAAGGGGGATGAACATGGGAGTATCCAGGAAACCGGAATGACATACAGCTGTCAGCTGTCGGCCGCGCCTGGTGCTTCTAGAACCATGGTTTCATGCCAATCTGAGTCGGACTCGATCTTGACCCCGGGGCCGTATCTGGAACTAATGCCCGAAGCATGGCAGGGTCCTGCGCTGCAACCAGATGTCTACTTGTGGGACAACACGCATGCGCAATATCAGGCCACAGACCTGTCAATTTTTATGTCCAACGCCCCAATGGACATGCAGCTTGGGTTTCACGACGTGCTGCAAGATCTATGCATACCTGAACTTCAAGGAGGCTGGCAATTGGACACGGCCCACTATTCGTCGCAAGTGAGACAACTACCACTGTGCAGTTTTAACAACGGCATGACTACTCTTGGCCAACTCACACCTAGACTCCAAGCCCTTTCCAACAAGAGCCATGAACTCTTTGAGAACTGGGAGCCATCTGAAAAGCTGGGAGATATTGACCGATGTGGGCCTACGCTATTGCTCAATGAAGCCGTCTTCAAGCTTGTTATGGCATGGCTTTTGAACCCTTCTGAAGACACTAACGATGATTGCAGCATTCTAGATTCTCTTTCGACTAGAAGAAATGAGGCAGCTTGTGGGGAGATTATTGTTGAACTGCTATCATGCTCGTCCAAATTCACAAAGGCGACGCAGTCACTTCAAAAGGAACTCGGAACCCGAACCAATAAGGCTGTATGCGATAACAGTGTGGCGCAACATCTAGTGGTTGCATGCAATATGCTGTTACTCAGCAGCTTTGGAGCCGTACTAGGTGCCTTGCAGGAGGGCGCTGATGCCGAACGTCATGCTGTGCAAGGAAACACAACGCCAGGACTTGCCGATCTCCGGTTGGGAATAGTGGTACAGTTCTGTTCTTACTTATTCGTGCGACAATGCCGCGTGGTGGACGCTTATCTCCAAGCGAATTCGGGACCGAAGTCAAGTGCAGGATATCCGAAGGAAGGGACTGAAGGCGAATGGGTCATACAGGAGTTGAAGGCGCAGGTTGACAGCCGCGTTGCATGGTTTCAGAGTCTTTGGTATGGTACTACGTAGATGTGGTGTATTGATCGCCGATGCGGTATCAATGAGAGTATGCGTGATTTTGATCTTGGATTCGGGTTACTTTCGGTGCCGAGAAGTTCTTTCATGCCCTTTCGATTGACTCGATATTGACCAACCATCGAGGACGACTTAAGGCATACATGTAATCCTTCAGCTGAGGCCTTTAATTGTAAATAAGGCGATTCAGAGAGTGACCTTTGCATACCGATCACAGTTATTATAAATATTAAAAAGTGAACAACTTTTATTATTGCTTAATAAGACCTGGCAAGAAACTGATTCCTCCAACACTCAATAATTTTATAACCATAACAATACTTTGCTATATGGAATTTCAAGGACAAGACTCTTTGAGAGTTTCTGAGCCTGAACTCGCCGAGATGAATATTAGTTACATATACGGCCCACAAGAACAAAGACTCATACTCAGTTATAACCTAGACCTGCCTTCCCATAGGTCGGATGCCCTCTCCCCTTACTCTCCATAACAGCAAGTCCTTCACCTCGTTTCGGTTCAACCAAACTCATACCCAATAGCTTCTCGTAAAACGGTACAGACCTCTCCCAATCTCCCGTGAGCAGCATTGCCCGTCGCAGATCCGGCATCTCGTCCAGCACTTCTTGGATACAACGAACAAGCCAGCTCCCCAAGCCCTTTCCTTGGTATGTTGGATCAACCCATACGTCTGTGAGATACGCAAAGGTGACGAAGTCTGTCACGCATCGAGCGATGCCTATCAGTTTGCCTGGTGATTCTGGGCCGGGTGATTGGGCCGAGTCGTATACGCCGAAGGAAAGGGAGTTGTGAAGGGCCTCTTTGAATGCTTCGGGTGATAGTGCGCTGGCCCAGTAGAACTCGCTCGAGTTGAAGATGTTTGAGAGTTGAGATATAGGAAATAGGTTGGGGTCTGTTGAGATGACGAATTGATCCTTTCGCCAAGATCGGGACTGGAACTTTGCTTTGAGAGATGTCATGATGGGCTCGACCAGTGTTGAGTTTGAGGCAAATGGAAAGGTAGATAGTGAAGAAGAATGAGTGTCTGAACAGAATTTATGCTTATAAATATGCCACCTAGTGAGTCATTGGCTTGCGATGCGCCCTTCAATCTACGAGGCGCGAAGTGGGTGATGAGGAATTAGCCTCACCGTTTCACCAATGACAAGCCGTCATTCGTATTATGAATTCGCAGTCACCGATCCTAGCAAGACGATTTCTATATCATTTAAAATGACTCAAGGTCCCCTATAAGAAATAATATTGAATTGCAATCTTTATTTCTAGAATGTTCCATTGTTAAGACTCGGTCGCTGTCCTCTAATATGCCTTTCTTTGATGATCGGAGCTATCCTCCGAGCCCAGAGCTGTGCCGAATTGGTCCTCAAAGTCCACAAATCCAGCCTTGTGCGAGGGCCACTATTCTCCTCGGATCCCAGCCGAGTCAAAACTCTTGAACAAGGTCTGCGCATCGGCCATAAAAGCCGACAAAGTCGGGTTATCTGGCTCTGTCTTGGTGACCGATCCTTGCCAGCCTTGCTTATAGACTCGTGTTTCGAGAAAGTCGAGTTGCGTACCGCCTGAAGCGCGAGACTGCAATGCTTCCAAGAAACCCCTGACCTTGTTATCGCCTTGGATGAAATTCCTCAGTGCATCAGCATTCAAGTAGCGGTACGCCGCGCAGTATGAAGTTCGGTCTAAGCTCCATCCTCCAATTGAGTAGCTGGCGACGACGGCGCCTGGGCTTAGCATAATTGCGCGGTCTGTTTCTTGGAAAGTTGCATCCAATTGCTGAACATCGCCAGCGCTAAGTTGAGTGTTGAATCTGAAAGTGAAGAGAGCTGAGACGGTTTCGTAGGTGCTGGATAAAGCTGTTTGTCTGGCGACATCGCTAGAGGTGAACTTGTATGTGTCTTTGGTAACTGGCGCTACAGTGATGGATTTCCAGGCGCTGGCAAGCTCTGTTGCTTGGGGGCTAGCTTCAAATTGACCTCGACCAGCTAAGCTCTTCCAATCTTCAAGACATCCTAGTTAGCACCGTTCTTTGTATGAGCCGCTACGCTGTACTTACCGATAAACAGCTTAGCTTTGTTCGGAGCGTCACGCACGACCCCCCACCAGACGATGCCGGTTTCTGGGTGATCGAGATAAGCCTTTAGCGTCGCCGCCCATATCCTGCCGACTTCGGTATTCTCATCCGAGAGCGAACCGGGAACAGTGGAATTCGAGAATTGGAAGCTAATAATTTCTGTGCCCTCGTAGGGAGGGAATCGAGAAGCTCCAGAGTTGGCCATGGTGGTTAAGCATGCAATTTAGGATTTGTTTGGTCTTTTTCGTGAGTCTGCAAAGATTGCACTTCGTTTTTTTAGAATCACTGATGACGCTGACGTAACGCGACGCGGGGTTACTTGTCATTTTCAGGGGTTTTACCGCCCGTACCCACTGTCAGCTGCTAAACCCGACGCTCTATCTGAAACAAAGCTCATCAAACGCTTTTCATTTACGCCAATCTACACTCCTTTTATATGCTCACTTATAATGAGATTACAAGAGAAAATCGTTCAAGATATTGAATGTGTGTATTGTAAGATTATGTAACAGCCTCGAAGCTTTACAGCTGATCAAGGCTTTGTCAGCTGCATGGCCCAGATAATTTGCTCTCCATTAGCTCCTTTTTGGAATCTGTTCCCTACATCTCGCTTAGTTTCAGCATTGGGAATCATCCACAAGAACGATTTGGAGTACAATGCGAGCACATAGAGAGTGGCAGAGTCTGGGTTCTTATCTGCATAGAGGCTTTAGACATCCTTGGTATCTTGAACACCATAGCGCTCTCCTTAAGCAGCAACGTCGCCGCTCATGTCTGGTCTCACTGATGTACGTTTGAGGTGTAAGCTTACTGCCGGGAAGCCAAACGTGGAGAAACTCCTAGAATAGAGTTGTAGGAAACGCCTTGAGTTATACAGGGAGTCTCCGATCTGTACAATAAGCCTCTTAGGCTTTAGTGATACTCTTTTTATTTATATAGTATTTACTATTTACTTAACTAGGCTAGGTTATTACTAACTTAAGGTGAGAAATCGAAGGGTATTGCCAGTATTGCATTCTATAAGTGACGTTGTGAGAGTGCGTAGGCTTGGGGGGTGCACGAAGTTTAGGTGGATTACACTACTTCTTCAAGTACGTCTCAATAATGTTGCGCCAGGTGAGAGGCTCGATATCGGGGAACTCCTTGTTGAGCGAGTTGAGGGAGATGTCCAGATCCATATATCCCTTGGCAAGCCACCCTCCAAATACGGACAGCTGTTGGGTCAAGAGCCGGATAGCCTGGTCGTTACCTTCATACATCTTGAGCGCCGTCGGTGTTAGGGTGATCTCCCCTTTCTCTAGCTTCTCGAGCGAGTCATGGACAACGGTGAACTTGCAACCTGTGAGCTCTTCGGCCAGCTTCACAGCCTCAAACATGGTCTGTCGGCTTCCGTGGATGGTATAGATTGATTCCCACTTCTCCAGGTCCAGGAGGGCCACGACGAAGCGGCCAACGTCACGGGTGTGCGTGGCGACAAAGTATTCCATCCCATCTCCGGGAATAGCGGCAAATCTGTTGTCCAGGTCGATGAAGACGTTGGGTGCATAGGGCATGGTGGTTGGGATGTGGGGGACGCCGAGGTAGTCCAGGAAGAAGGAGTTGTAGACTGTAGTGAACTCTAGGGATGAGTCTTCCAAGGCCCTGATTGCCTTTAGCTTGCCCCTGTAAGTAGGCATAGGTGGGATATTCCTGTCCAGGCATGAAGCTTTAGCAATTGACCAGGTTCCAGAAAGAATGGTGCGGAGCGACCAACACATTGGAGGGGGAGGCCAAACGCTAGGGACTTACTCTCGGTTCCACCTGGACCCGTACTCGCTGGGAATAAAGCGCTTCGTGAAGGAAGCCCGATTGGCGGCTTCGATCAGATTGGCCTGGTTCTGGCCCGCCTCATCAGTGGCGAGAGAGAGACCAGAGACGACCGTGTTGACTTGATACTTATCTAGCGTCGCAGCTAGACCATCGATATCATTGTAATCAACTTGCACCGTCTTTGGCTCTGCAGACGGGTTGCGGCTGAGGATAATGTACTCATGCTTGCTCCCTGCTGCAACGGCATCTGCAATAACCTTGCCCACACCGGAGGAAGCTCCAGCAACAGCGACAAAGACCATTTTGGTTGATGTTGTTTTTGGCTCGAAGATCAAGCCTTCACGGGGGGTGGGGAGCGAGGCGTTATCGTAAGTGATAAGAAGAAACTATGTGTAGCAATACAGTAGGAAGTGACTGTAAGTTAATGAGAAGCAATGTGTAGTTATATAGAACGAGGAGGGGGGAAATGGACGGACATCGAGTTCAGCTCCGTTTCTCTCCGCCACATGAATACTACGTCCGTCCCGCAGCGGAGTACTTTGACTATGCTTTCTTCGTCTGTTACATGTCCATGCTTAGTTGAGCCTGATGTGTGCCATGGAGAAGGGCCATCTACAGTAAACGATTCTGAATTGAAAAAGAAGGCCAAGCCCGCTCCGTTCGCTGACTCCGCTCGGCGTCTACAAGTCCGCCGACTGGGGGGGTTGCATCGGAGGGCTCACAATGTGAAGTCCCGACCCGTCTCATGTGAATAGAAAGCTAAAACCTATCCATTTGAAGCGCGGCCGCACCGACCGCACCGTGAGTTGGTGCAG
>JABEEQ010002318.1:0-26000 GCA_014824365.1 Fusarium sp. NRRL 66894 | reverse complement strand
GGTGGGTACTGCATGGTATGCGGATGGAAGAGTGATTGGTCCGGAAGGATGGACAGCTTTGGCCTGTACTCCACGGGGATATTTGATCGCCATGTCTCAAGATCAAGGTCTAGTTGACGAACTTGACATAGAATCGTGCCATCTGATAAGCCTGAATTGTCTAGAGAGCAGATAAATAGACATATTCGTTCTTGAGGTGGGAGAGGTGCAGGTCCTGCGAAAAGCAACCAGTGTCGTTCTGGGAAAATTGAGTGCTAGTTTCAGTGAACCCTCCGCTGTATATCCGAGCCCAATCATCCGGCAGCGTCAGGTCACAATAATCCTTGGTAAGACAAGGCGGTCTTCCAAAACGGATGGCTATGTCCTTATCGAAGATATAACATAGCCAGAAGAGGTTTCGGATATGTGTGTGTCGACGTGGACTGTCGGATTCGCTTGGTGTGAGAGGATTTGAGATATGCCCTTTGAGATCGTACACAATGCGACAGACGTAAGGATGAAGTGTAGCAGCTGTCTCCCACTGACCGGAAATTAGATGATGTATTTGCTTTGACCTGCGTTAGAGCAGGGTAACGAACATTTGAAGAGGTTGACTCACCAACATAATAACTGTTTGGAGATTTTCCAGCGAACTCTGGCTGAGTAATTGGGGCAGATATCTGTGTGACGCACGCACATAGACTTCACTATCATCAAGCTGCAGTTGGGAGCCCTTCAACCGCGAACTCATAGCCATGAACGCCAAACGGCATACCTGTGCTCCTCGGGACTCGGCGTAAGCTTCCGCCAAAGTATCTTCAACAAGTCCTGGCTCAATGATAGGGTATATAAGTCGCCAGGGTGAGTTGAAGTATGAATTTAGAAATTCCTCTACAGTGTGCCGTTCCGGAAAGCTGAATGAAGGTGGTGGGCTACTCAAATCGCGTTTCTGCGTACCAAACAGACGGAAGCCATCTAGAGAGACGTTTTCGCCGACCTTTGAAGATACCCACTCACGGCCTTTGGTAGGGTTGACAGGTATGCCCTTGAAGTACCAATGTTGTCCGAGACATGTCCAGAGCGGGTATGGCTCTGCAGGCGCAGAAACTGCAGCTTTCTGTTGGATATATGGGGAGATACAAACCGAGGTGTCCTCAGAGTGATTTCCCAACGCTGAGCGTGGAGACGTCAGATTGGTGGTCGGAGTTGATGTGGACGATTTAATCTCAGAGCGCACCTGCAGAAGAGATGCTTCAAGCTCTGTGACTCGACGCTCAAGTGTCTTGACGTGGCTTACGAGGGCAGCGCTGGAGTATGTCAGCCAGGTGCTTCTCAGACGTGGAGTCAAAGGACTTGCTTCACGTCTGCCTTTCTTTGCGACTCCCTCTTGATAGCGCACTCAAGATCGTGATTCGCGCACCATTCACACGGTTGTTAGGGAACCGGTTTTATGCATTGGATCTAGCGCCTTTATTAGTACAAGTTAGGATCAATACGTAGGGTGCGATACCTTTCGCTTGTAGCAAACGCCACAGGCTCGTTTTGGAGGCATTGAGTGATTATCAGGGTTGGTCAACTGGATGATTGACAGCTTTCATTGGAGAATCGGACTCCGTGGTGGCTTTAAAGGTCCACGAATCTGTCAAAGCTAAGTAAGATACTGCACTAAACCTGAAAATCACAAGCGATGTAGCTTCTCTTCGTTCATTGGTAGACAATTAGCTTGATTGGAGTCGCGGAGACCGTACGCCGCTGACATGACTCTGCCATGTGGGGTTATAATGCACGTCTACCCATCATCATCAATGAATAAACTAACGACAGTGAGGGGAGCTAGAAGCGCAATGCCCAAACATCACCGAGTCTCTGGTTATCCTCCCCAAGACCCCCATGAACAATCACAGTATCCTTCCCATCTTCATCGCGCGCAACATCAGCGTCAAACCAACCTCTAGCAACAGGCCCGTCTTCACTGATATCCACTCTCTGCCAGGTACTCTCCTCAATGTCGAAAGCCCAGACGTCGGAAAGCATCTTTCCGGCTCCTGCATGGCCTAAAGCACTAGGGTCTCTTTCGCCAAACATGGTGATCAAAAAGGTCTTGCCCTGCACTGAGACGTGGAGTAGTGTTGCGACACTTCGTGCTTCAGGGCCTTCAACGCCATCGGGTTTGTAAGTAACTGTAGACCATGAACCAGCTGCGACGTTATAGATGTCTAAGGCACCGCCCTGTTCTGTCTTTCCATCGAAGCCGTTCATGCGATAAAGCTTCCCATCACAAAATGCGATGGAGGAGCCACCACGAGCAGGTCCTGGTGCAGAAAGTAACTTGGTCCAAGTCCGTTTTGTTACATCAAAGACACAAAGATCGTTCAATCGATTCTGGTCAGGGCATCCAGAGTGGAGATAAAGCTGATCAACTCCATCTGAGGTGATGCAATGATAGCTTCGACCATCGGGGAACGGCGCAGAAGGATCTGCAGGCTCAATGGTGTCCCATGTATTTTCGGCTGTATTGTACCGCCATATAGCACCTTTTTCTTCAATGGGCTTCATTTCGAGACCACCGCGTCCGGAAAAGAGGAAGATGTTGCTTCCGATGGTGGTGCTTGGGCTGCCGACTCGAGGTGAGGGAGCATTGGCGGGAGCCGTGAGTGTCTGGGCACCATGCTCTACGAAAGTCAGTAATAATGAGGAAGTGATTGACTATCAGCGGACCTTGGGCATCAAGGCTGACAACATCGACTCTGTTGTCAACTGGTTCACGTGGGAGTAACTCGCCGCCAAAGATGTAGACCTTTTGGCCAACAGTAGAGACAGCTTGGGAGGATCGGTAAAGGCGTTTTCTGGAAGTTATGCGAGACCAGGTGGCACAAGGAAGCTTAGTAGGAGCCATCTTGAATGTTGAAGATTACTAAGATGTAATGGGAAATGTGAGTGAAGGTGTTAAAAAAGCTGTCTAGAGGAGGAGGGAGAGCAGTCTCTATTTGCTTTTACGAACACCTTGTTGAGCTTCTGCTAGCGACGTTTCTGGCAATAAGTCCCATCACATTTATGCATCTTATATTAACTTTGGGCAAAGGTATTTTGGTGGTGTCGGAGGACGCAGTCCGCTTAGGTAATGCTGCCTTATAGATTAATGTAGCTTTAAGACTAAGCATTGCTAGTAAGTTAGCGCCTTCTCCTTTAGGTTATCTCCACAAGGGTGATGATTTGCAACATCACCTATCCGGCAGTGATCTATCAATAAACATCACAATAAGCTTCACGTCAAGCTTCAACCGCTATTAGAGCCGGTCTAAACGCCAGTATAGTCCCCATTCTCAAGCTGTAGAAGGCTATACACCGAAAACCCGATAATGCGGCACAAGAGGCACCAAACCATCCAGTTCCACACAATGATCAGCATTAACCAGTGCGTCTGAATCCCTTCGGGTGTGGACATGTTGGAAAAAAGACAAGCTCTATTTCTTGAGTGCGCAAGATGAAGAGGTCGATAGAGTAACAAAGTACTGGGCACAGCAAGTGTTGGATGATGGGAGCAAGTATTCCTACTGGCAAAGTCCCAAGTCCGGGCTGATGTTTTAGACAAACACACTAACCAAAGGACCTGGGGAAAACGCGGCGGCAGTTAGAAGGCCTTACACCTATACACCCTGGGTTTGATCATTTAGGCAGACCGCTTATGAATTGCCTGGGCGAAGGCTTCTATGCAGAGATGTTGTAGCGAGTAAGTAAGCTCATACATGCGACAGGCGGCTGTAGTACGTTGCTTTAGTAATGAATCTTTATTCACGCGCATGGAAGGGGACAAATGACCATAACACTATAATACACATGTGCAAGCGCTAATTGAGCGCCTCGAGTGCTGGCAATGGAATGGATGTCTGCTGACGCCGCGGTTTATGAAGGAAGAAAGACTGTTACTGTAGAGAGTCCTCTTGACACTATGCCTGTATTCAAGTGAGAGTAGGCTAAACAACGTAGAAGACACTTCTAAACATTGAAACTGTTATTACTAGCCATACCTTCTCCCTAGAATTTCTGTTTATATTTCCTTCTAAATAACTCAAGTGAGTGCAAGGTGGCTCAAGGCCAAAAAAGAAAAACCTCCCATTTCAACAGATCCCGATCCACCACAACGTTTCCACCTCTTCGTATATACTGGTGCTGACATTTAGCTTCAAGTCGTATTACTAGAGTAAACTCGGCAACCACCTCAGCTACGAACTGGTCCCATATCCATAGCCAATATACCATGAAATGACACTAAGGGCATTTCTTGCCCTTCATTCTTCCGCCGGGACAGCAGATAGAACCGCCCAACTTATGACACGGCTTGCCATCGCCACCACCGCTCTGCCGGGTACACTAGCCAGAAATCTCATTAGAAACAGCTTCTTTTATCTAGTAATAGATTCTCTAGGACAGGTTAAAAGTAAGATTAGTAGTTCTCAGGTACCTTTCCCTTGTTACATGCATAGTTTTTGCCATTAACTTTACACGAAGTTCCGTTGCACTTGCCCCACGTGCCGGCTCTGCTTGTTAAGACGTCGTAATCGCCCTCTTTCACTGGCGAGACTGCATCTGTCTCCGGTGAGACTAAACTAGCGATAGCCGACGTGGCGGCCAGGATCGCGAAGAGGGACGTGGTGAACCGCATAATGGAGTGTTGAGTGAGATGAAGAGTTATAATAAAATTGGTGATGACTTGGAATGTGCTTTATCGCTCTGGGATATAAGATGATGATGAGAATAAAGGGACGGATTATGAGGGCTCGAGGTGCTTTAAGAACCGTGCCTCGTGTCATGTGCCTCTATCATCCCCTTTGCATTAGGGCTTCTAACCCCCGAACCTCGCCTCACTCGGGTACGTAGGACTTGGAGATCAGCCCAGCCAACCCTTGCACCTGAACATAGAACTTATGTATCTCTTTAAGTAGTAAAACCGAGCGCTCCATATATTACTCAGCTTAACATGCGTATCTCTATGAGGGCTGTAGGACTGCTGGGGCTGTCCCTATAACTTACATTCTAATTAGAAGCCATTTCCAGCTCTATTACCAGTTATGCCTGTGAGTGGAGCAAGGCAACAGATGGGTCACAACCAAGGGTCCAGCCTAATCAAGCAACGTAAAAGAGCGTTGCCTGGCTCTTGGGACCCGAGTAGAGCCATCTTAAGTGTAGAAGAGGTCATCTCCGGCAGCGGCTCGGATTTTGGAAAGCTATAATTGGGTAAGGATCAAGTACATCCCAACGCGCGTCGACGTCTACGTTATTTGCACTGGAGCACATAACGAAAATCTCAGTAGTAATGCCAGTACTGACATTCACATTTGCAAGCAGAAGCCAATAATAAAAATCTAGTAAATTATGGTTGGGGTTGCTGATCCGCCTTCTAATATGCCTTACAGCCTGGCGCTGACATGGTGGGCAGGTTGAAAGCGAAAAGCGAAAACGCATGACGTTTATCTAATTGGCAACGATATCTACTCAGGTCAGGTATCGGAAGTTCTTGCTCTGCTCGCCCTCATCTGCAATGTCAACCTCAAGGTCCTGGTCCAAAGGCCCATAAAGTTTCTCGTTACGTTTGTTCTCTCTCTCCAGGGCGAAATGCATGAACAAAGCAAGGATAACAATAGCGCCGCTCATGCCACAGCCGATTGCACAACCCTTAACAAAGAATGGTCTACCCCATGTTAGCTATACTCTGAGCGCAAAAAACATAGATAACTTACGCATCTTCCTTTGGAAATACGTAACTGCTGATAAGAGATGAGCATTGGCCAATTATCAACGTGATTGCAAGACCTGCTCCCTTCTTCGAATCCCGTCCCTGGTTATTGAGCAACCAGGTGATGTTTATACAAAGAGCTGGAAAGATTCCGCAAGCAGCAAGCCAAACACCAGCGTATCGGGGACCAGGGCGATGGATGTCCTGAATACCAGCAAGAAGCCCGTACCCAACGGTAGCCATGGCAGCAAATCCAGCTACGATGAACCCACGATTACCGCATCGATCCGAAACGAACGCAGCTCCGATGCATAGCAGAAAGGCAGCGAAATATGCTGGAGCTGTGAGGCCCTGCGCGTTGATAGAGCTATAACCCATAGCGTTGACGATCGTGGGTAGGAAATTGGATAAAGCTGCGAAAGAGAAGTTGCAGCAGAAGTGAATAATGGAGTGGACGTAATTCTTGTAGTCGCTTATTCCAGCGATGATTTGTCTCCAGTTGACGTTTTTCTTGGTGCCATCGCGACCTTGTACGCGCTGAAGAGCGAAATATCGTTCTTCTTCTGTGAGAAATTTTGCTGTTGCGGGGGAGTCGATTAGGAAGAAGTAGACAACCGGGGCGAAAGCAATAGTCGGTGCACCCTCTGAGAACGGTCAGTATTGTTAGACCCAGCAAGTATGGTCATACCTATGATGAATAACAGTCTCCATGGGGCTAAAGACCCTTTGATGTGGGTGATGCCATACGCTAAACTAGACGCAAAGGTATTCGCAAGTGGTGACATGCCAAGCAAGATAGACATGCGAAGACCCAGTTCCCTTCTTTTGTATAGACAAGACAAGAAGAATGGAGCACCAGCACCAAACGTAGCTTCGAATATACCGAGGAAGATGCGTGTGACTATCAATTGGGTCATATTGTGCACTGCGCCAGAACACATAGCAGCTGTTCCCCAGCTACGTCTCCGTCAGCAACAGAAGATCCCTAATATGATGGCGAGGCTTACCAAACACAGAGAATAGAGACATAAATGTGAGCAGGGAATTTCTTCCAAAGCATAGTCGTCCACTCAAACAAGATATACGCGATATAAAACGAGTTGAGAACCCACGACCAGTCATCAGAGCTTAGGCCCAGGGCTTCTTGTGCGCCGGCGGTCTTGGCATTGCCGATATTACCGCGATCGAGGTACGAGAGGACGTAGAGACAGCAGACGACGGGCATAACGCGACGGTCAAACTAGATTTTCTGTAAGTTGATGGCTTGGCGATTGAGGAAGGATTGGACTTACGGCGTGTCTGATTCTTCGGTCCATGTCGGGTGTTGAGAGGAGAGGTTGCTCGCCTGTTGAACCCCTCATGTTCTCTCCGCCATCAGTGCTGGTCTTGTCTGGATCCATGATGCAAGCCGCAAAGCGTACGACACCAAGATATCGATAAGTCTCGTCAAACGCTCGACCTCTGTAGCTTCTGTCTCAGACTCGATCTCTTTCGTGCTTGCTCAGATATAAACTGTGGAAAGAAAGGTGTAAAGAACAGGACGGGATAAAAGGCACGGCAATTGACGTAGCTTGCCCTGATACCTTGATGTAGATCATTACCTGTGGATATCTCCGCAAGAGATCGGCAGTTGGGCAAGTGGGGCTTCGGACGGCCCGAGCGGGCGTAGATTCTCAATGCCGTTTTGTTGAGTTGAGTTTATGCCATGGAATTGCTGTTGCAGTCATTTACTATAGGTAGTATTTAATGGGAACTCGGCATCTACATTCAGATTTGATAGCTTCGGAGTCATCGGGAAGCCGCTCTGCTTTTCTCTTTTGCTACTGGTTGTAAGCAGAAGGTATCTCAATATCAATGCGCTTCATCGTTTAGCTAAATCTTTCCAGTCGTGGCATTTATGCTACGCGACAATGACTGAGCGCATAATGCCATTAGATTATCAAGAACTCAATCTAGAAAACGTTGCATGAACTCATGAAATTTGACATATCTTATATTCCAATCAGTGAACTTTAAAGATCCGGCTCTCTGAATCGGGGATCCAGCTCTGCACGTTTACATAGCCTTTTGAGGACAAACGATATGCCCCTTCTGAACCTGATGTTTCCAGAAGTCACCCCAGTTCTGAAACTCGTCAATCTCCGTGTCAGACTCGTGATCAAAAGGACAGAAGAATTGTCTGGTTGTCAGCCATGCCACATCGCAGGCTGGACATCTCACCGTATCCACAGCATCACCCCCACTCTCCGAATCCCTTATTCCAGTCGCAGCCTTATAATGCACATGCATCATCGATGTTCTCAGATAGCTCGCCAAGTCCTCCAATGTTTCTTCCCCATTTGAAAGTCCGAAAGTCGCTTCCATTGCATCCCATGCCCTCTCCATCATCAGGTCCCATATATCTTCCTCCTGGGCCAAGTGCGTTTTGTAACACTCGATCATCATCAACGTGTCAAGCAGTCGGGCAGAT
This sequence comes from Fusarium sp. NRRL 66894, assembly GCA_014824365.1. Lineage (NCBI taxonomy): Eukaryota > Fungi > Ascomycota > Sordariomycetes > Hypocreales > Nectriaceae > Fusarium > Fusarium sp. NRRL 66894. The sequence goes on along the minus strand of JABEEQ010002318.1, from coordinate 17,817 downwards.
GTTTCTTCCTTCTCTTGTACCGGGATCGAGGAGTTGCTAAGAAGGTCTGCGATCTTGGGACTGAGTTTCGACTCAGTGTCCAGGCAGAAGTGCAGTCGTAGCATTGCTTTTGCTTGCTCCGGGAGTTTGAATAGACCCTGGCCGTCTTGACATTCCATGGCAACCCGCCAATTGAGAGGGTCATGCATATCATGTTGATACGATGGTGAGTCAAAACTGCTTTGACTTCTTTCCTCGTGATCTGAATCATGATCTGAGTCCCAAGATTGAACGTCACATTGCTTGCTTGCAAAAGGGATAGAAGAAAGAAAACGCCGTCCGCTAGATGGAAATCCTTGCATAAGAGGTGGTTTTGAGTTTGAATCTACCGGAGGAGGCTCAAGAGAAGTCCCAACGTACTGAGGACTGATGTGCTGAGCCGGCAGTTTGGGAGATGGATCATCATCATCACTGTCGCTGCTGTACTTGCGTGGAGCTGTGTGACGACGGGAGCGAGGACCAGCGCTGAAACTCTTTCGTGCGCTGTGGGCTTCCCAGCGAGCCAAGAAAGGCCCATCAGGCGGTGGGGAAAAGTCTGGTGTAAGCGTTGCTCGTTTCGTATCGGCTGCTGGGATGTACGGTTCAGACTTGCATGGCGTACTTGTATCAGCTCGAGGAGGATCTCTAAGTTCGTGAATTGGAGAGTCTTCTGCCGTAGGTGATGGTAAGTCTGAAACGCCATGTAGAGTGACACCATCTGCAGTATTCGCTCGCGTGCGCTCCATTCTTTCTGCTTCTGCATAAGAAGAATCATTGGGAAAGAGAGGAAAGTCAGCAAGATTGCCAGTTTCCGAGGAGCTGTCGCCCTGGATGTACTGTCTTAAGGTTAGATCAGCATTGTCGTCGTCGTTCTTCGTCCGAGTGAGAGAGTCAGCAGAAACCCGCCGTTCCCGAGGGCTCCACTCAAGTGCCTCGCCACTGGAATTAGAACTTCTAGTTACACTGAAAGGGCGGGAGACTTTTTGACTCGTAACTTCAGGGCCACTATCATCAGATCCTTGTGGCTCCACTGGCCCTGAAACGGATATGCAGTGAGCGATTGGACGACCCGCGGGAGGTCGAACCTCGGGCTTATTAAGAGAACAATTCCTAAACCCATGTTCGTCTATAATGAGCTGCCGACCACCGTTATTGCCTGCGGACTTGGTTTGTGAACTCTGTACGGGTAGTAGTGGTGGTATATATAACGCAGGCATGGGAGCTGGTATTGGCATTGGGTTCGCAGACTCAAGTACTCGGCCGTAGCCAGAGTCGCCCGGAGATCGAAGTATGCCAAGCACTTGGGGTGGGCCCATACTCTTCATTCGGGGGCTTTGGCGGGTACCATAGCCAACACCACTCGACGAATCAGAAGATACACTTTCGTCATCATCGACGTTGTTGAGAAGCTCTTCGATGTCTATCTCGTCAAAAAGTGCTTTGTAGTGATTCATTTTCTGATCTTCCACGGTCTGCGTAGGTTCCTTTTCTGAGACAGCTACGAAGCTTGTCCATTTGCTGGTGATGGAGTACATCGTGCCAATGTACTCTGCGTTGGCCCTGACTGTTAGGGTTTCGGTCGTTCCGCGCTTGATCTGATTTTCTAGATCCAGTATAGCAGACTTGGCGACCAAACGATGAACCGTTCCATCCCTGTTTGTTGCTATCTCGATCGGTAGGTCATAGGACTTTTTCTTGGCACCGAAGGTAGTCGTGGTTATCGTAACAGTCTTGGGGAGTTCTCCGCCATGGCGAAGGTCGATCAAGAAGGAAATTGAGGCGAAGCTGAATGGATGAAGGGATGAGATTGGAAAAGGAGCTTGGACATAAGGTATCTTGCCACCATCTGCAGGATTATCCCGTCCTAGCTTGTATTCGATCAGACTCTTCCGTTCGAATCCCCTACCGAGGTCGATGTCGCAACTCCAGCTGTTTGGTTCCAGAGCCGACTTCAGTAATCGGTTCAGTCGATCGTGCCATCGTGGTGTCTGCGTAGTATGAACAACATCGCTATAGCCACCGCCACACTCCGCGATACTCTCCACCAAACGGTGAGAAACTTCATCTCCAATGCCCAGGGCGAAGAATCGAATGCTGTCTCCGAATAGTTGACGTTTCTTCCAGATAAACTGGATCGATTCCTCTGGTTCCAATTCGCCGTCTGTGAGAATGATGATCTGCGTTGATCCTCGATCTTGCACTCGACGCTTCACTACAGCCTCTAGAGCTCGAAGGAGGTCTGTACCACCCATATCAGCTTCGATTTGGGAGACATATTTCTTGGCTTCTCTGATATTCTCTTCGGTGTGAGGTTGGGAGTTTCCCCACAGGCCGATGGTTGCTGATCCCCACGATATGATGTTAAAGATGCATGTAGATGGTATTCCAGAAAGAGCAAGGAGCATTGCTTCTCGCATGACATCGATCTTTCGTCCTCCGGTATGTCGGCTGCCATACGCTGGTGACCCGTTCGACCACTCCATTGATCCGGATTGATCAAGGAGAAACAGAATCTCGCCAGTGAATGATTGGGGAATGATGGCATTCCGGAACAGGTCATTGGGTCGGATGTTTACCTTCATGGCAGCAAGACCTTGTTGATCTGCCGGACAAGCGATGGCTCCAGACTTGATGTGATGGCCCTCATTCATCTGAATGACAAACACAAAGTCCTTTCTCAGAATGGGTGGCTGTGACTCATGATGCCAGACATAGTAGGTTCCACGTGCTTCATCCTTTTCCGATAGGTGGGGGTATTCGATGGGTTTGGACCCCTCAAATTGAACGAGGTGACCCGACTCTTCATCGCAGCCTTCATGGTTAACTTTCCCACTATCGATGACTCTAATCCATAAATCAAGCCTCTCCTCTTCTATTCTTGATGCTGGCTCCCACTCAGGTGTCGATTTGCTGTAGCGGGGCGCGATGGACATAGGAATGGTGAGAGCTATGCCCTCGGTTGCTTCTGACTCCATCATGACTACCTTGAGCTCTTGAACGTATGTGATCTTGATCTCCACAGTCATATTTGCGGGAATGTTCCCTAGAGACGTCTCGAAAATCTCAGGTGTATGCTCTTCCAACAGAGCGGGAGCCGCAACTCGATCGCGGACTGCTTCTTCAAATTCTTTCCGTGCTTGCACCTTGGGCTTGACGACGCCTCTAATACGGCGTTCATCACCTATTGTACACTCAAATGATGTGATTACAGCTCCATCATATAGAGGGAATACATGCTTCGCAGTGTCGATTATCATGTCAGACGGATTGTGGAATTTCTGCACCAGCTCTGTATGAGCGACAGTTCCATCCACAGTAGCTGTCAACGACACACTAAGCACCGGTAGACATAGTGTCACATCAGGTACTTCGGGCTCCTGAGGTCTCTCTGGGGGCTCGGGATATGGTGCCGTGGAGAAGAGTTTGAATTCTCGGACATCTCTGTCCGGAGTGAAAGAACCGACTTCATCGTAAGGTTCATAAGGAGGTGCCACTCTTGCTATATATCTGGGAAACTGATCGATACCACGGTTGGTGATTTTCTTCTTGGGTTTCTTGGGTCGAGGGAGTGGTGTATCGTCGCCCCAGCCTCCTTCTGGCATGGCCAGCATGTTACCTGGGGCTGAGAATATTACACCGGATTTGATTCGGTGAGTTAGAACATGGCGGCTAGTCATTTTGTCGTTGAGTTGCTGATTTCTGGTCCGTAAGATGATAGTGGAATATCAACTGGAGTTGTTATTATGCTGTGAAATGAAGAATGAGATCTGATCCTTGACTTATATCAATAAATCCGCACCGCTTATTTAAATCATCATCGCCAAGCATGTGACTAAGAACTTTCAACCCCCCTGCCTTGAGTGACCTCAGCCGCAATGCTGGCCCAAGTCAGACGGGTGTCACATTGGGTACGTGGCTTGCAGATAATCGCTCAAGGGTGCTAAGGATGCAGCACATAGCCTCAACTTCCCGCGGGGTAGTATAACTGAGCTTAAATTTAAGAACATCAACCCTAGCTTGTGAAATGGCGACTTATTTTAAGAAAAGGTTCATCCGTTCCATGTTCACTTTTGTCTCTTGGTCTAGTTACATGAGGGGCAAGTGTACAGCCTCGTGCTTCTGTGATTAACGTGCATATGGCATGCATAATGAGGGGGGAGATGGTCTGATCAGCGGGGTTGCTGCCAATGATGATATGAGATACTTGGTGTCTTGTCAGATATGCGGGGGCTTGCAGACTCAGTAGAGGTGGCATACCTATTGTAGATCAAAGACGAAGGTATATGATTTATGGTTGTTGAGAGAGGAGTTCCAGTCTCAAGCCTATTTCTACTCTCATTACTTGACAGCAACAAAGAGATAAGGAGTTCCAGCATTAAAAAAGTCCAATGAACCCAAGCCTAATACTATGTAATGCATTAAAAAGAACTGGCTCCATGGTCGGTCCAATGCATCTCTCTAAACAAGGCTCTGGTGAATAACCCGAGGATGGGCTGAAACATCTGCTCTGTCGCTGCCTAATGTAACCGTCGGACGCAGCCGCACAAGCACTGCCACCAAGGCATTTTATGTCAGCCTCATTATTTTCTTTTTGTGACCTTGGAGCGTGTTTCTCACCGTACCTCTGACATCCCAGCACATCCAATCATGAATACACTGCACCCAAGCATATTGGAAAATGAAGATGCGGAGAAGGTCTTCGATGAACTGGCGGAACAAGTTCTCAGTGTTTCGGACCGGATCTTCCCACCAGCGCCGCCTGTCGACAGCTCTCAGACAACCTTCACTGTTAGCGAGATGGTTGTGGCGAGCAAAGCCGGATCTGGTTCATTTCGCGAGGAAATAGTTGTCTGTCCAAAGGCTCGGCTCTATGAAACCACAGTAGAGAGGCCAAAAGTCTTCAAGTGTCGGTGCTGCTGTGCGCGCGAACCGCATTCAGACGACTTGACCTACAAGCGTAAGTGATCCAAAGTACAAACGCTTCTAAGGATAAAAGCTTATGCACACTTAGTTATAAAAGGAAAGAGCCTTCTCCGAGAGGAAATAAATCTTGGTGGGCTGCGCAAATGGTGTATTATGGCATTGAAGCCACAAACACCTGAAATTGTTGTTGTGAAACTATCACAAGTATCGCCAATATGTACAGTACCGCTGTTTAGAAGGTGTTAAATGCGTAACTAATTCTGCGTAGATATCAAATATGTCCAAGCTTTGTCAAAGGTCATCGTGGCTGCCAGCCTGACTGGTCGTGTAGCTTCGAGGATTCCGGTGGACCTTGGCCTGAGCACGATAGTCAAGTCTAGAGCCGCAGAAATGATCCAGAAGTAAGTGCATGTCAGACCGATGAGGCTTTGGCTCATCTTACACGTCTTTAGAGGCTGGTGTCATCGGAACTGACGAATAGAAGCGACTGGGGATTCCCGTCTACTAAAATAGTTAAAGTTACTTGCAACACACAGATGCTTATGATTAAGCCGCCACTTGTCGCGTTGAAACACTTTTTCGAATGGCAGCTTCCCCTCAAGGAGACTGATTTGGATGAGATGGCTGCAAAGCATCTTCATCCTCAGGCCTACTTCTGTGTCTTGGTAAGGGGTTCTCGCTCAGGGGAGAAAGACTGGGAAGTACGAGGTGAGTTCGACCCTAATAGCAGATTGTCAGTTTAGCATTGCTACTCACACAATGCATTTTAGTTGCCACTGATACACGGATATGCCATGAAACCAACCCTCTTGGTAGACTTGTCGTTACTCTCCAGAATACAACGATAGTTCCAACTGTAACCCAGATGGAAACGAGTGACGTGCACTTTTACTTTGACCTACGTGAAGGTGAGTTATTTCAACGATGTCGGGCCTTCTCTGAACACTGATTGTCACATGAATGACAGACGCAGAGTCATTCACTTCTTATGTGAGAGCTGCTCAGGACAGACTACGGCACATGTTCGTCCGAGGCCCAATAGGGGACGAGAGAGTAGTGTATTTTAGGTAAGACAATGTCCATCAGGAGATTTCCTAGTAAAGCGCATGGCGAAACTGATTCTGGAAGGGACTTTCCAATAACCATCAAAAACGACTCCGACGACAAATTGCGATTTATCATTGTATCGTCAGAACAGGTTGAGGAACCTAAACAGAGATACCGCGCGATAGTATCGCGGGGCAAGTATTTAAGCGCAGTTTGCTTCGAATGTGAGACTTTCTCTATCAAGGTCAATAGATAAGCTTATTCCTAACAACAATGCAGTCAATATCAAAGTGCTAGACGTAGCGCAGAAAGGCGTCGTCAAGTCTCTTCCAGACTTGAAGGTATGGACAAGTGACTTTGATACAAATGGGAAGTCTGTTGTCACCCAGATGACCTGGGAGGAACTCGCTCAAAGGGGAGCTCAACACAGAGACCTGAGAGCCACATTCATCAAGAGGTAAGTATCGCCTCAAGAGCGATTTTGACGAGAAACTTACAGGTTCAAAGTGAACACGAACGTACAGCAGGTGATTGGCTCGATGAAGTGGATGACTTGATCAGAGCTATGCGAGGAGACAGGAAAGATCTCTACGAAAGAGTCAAGATCGCCATTATCGACTCTGGTCTCCATGATAGAGAGAGGGGTCGTTACCAAGCTGAGTATAAGGACTTTACTGGTCAGCCTAACAATGACTCGTGGCACGGTACTTGCTGTGCTGGGATCATTCAGGGAACGTATGAGGAGGCCAGGCTATACATAGCAAGGGTTTTTGAAAGGGACCATGCGGATGAGATTGAGGGGCCTCTTAGAATGGCGAGAGTTTGTGTCCAATAACCCGAGGAGATGCAACATATACTGACATCTGTAAGGCTATTCACTGGGCTATCGAGCCACCTCGCTCCGTCGACATCATCAGTATTTCTGCTGGCTTCCGGAACTACTCCAAAGAGTTAGACGATGCAGTAACCAGAGCCAAAGCTACCGGTGTCCTTGTTATAGCTGCAGCGTCGAACTGGCAAAACACAAACACTGTCGCATTCCCAGCTCGGCATAACCTCAGCACCATGTGTATATACTCGACTAACACGGGCAACCAAAGCTCGAGCTTTAATCCGGAACCTCGTACTGATACACCGAACTTTGCTATACTAGGCGAGGGGTTTCAGCATCCGGACCAGAGGAGGAACGAGCGAATGAGTGGAACTTCAAGTGAGAACCGCATGTCTTGAGTAGAGAGTACTTGCTGATTGTGAACAGTGGCAACGGCTGTTGCGGCAGGACTTGCTGCGAGAATTGTCGACTTTTCACGACAGAAGGATAACAAGGCGTCGATCTTTAGAGTACAAGATGTAGGCAAACTGCCTGGTATGCTGGCAATCTTCAGTGCTATGTCAAAGCCGGCTGGGAATCTTAGATACATCTCACCGCTGGAGTTGTTACCCTTGAGACATGGAGTCAACCGCGAGGCGGATAGACAGCGTGTGAGGGAGGTTCTATCGCAAGCGATGGAGAGGGCAAACTAATGGGATACTTATATCCGTGAAGTGTACGTAATTCTCTTAGACTAGTTTTCGTCAAAGATCACAGCTTCATGTAGTTCCTCGTCCTCAACAATCTTGAATCCTTCTAGACCTTCACCCAGCAAGACATTCTCTATATCAACGTTGTTTTCACCACCATCTGCAAATGTAGCTCTCTTTGTGTACGGATCCACTGACCAGTCTTTCATCAGCAAGCCTTTGTGGATCTTGGCAAGTCGGACCGCCCAGATGAAGTCTCCGGGGTGCTCCCCGGAGGCTCGTTGGGAGCCGATGCGTTTGGTGGTAGCGGTAGCTCTCATTGTAGCAACCAACGGTAGGTCCCTGTTAATCATCAATATTAACTAATCACAGAAGCATGAGATGTGAAAGCTTACAGTTCTGGACCAATATCAGCCGCCACGTTGCTCTCTTCTTGCGCTTCCCGCTTCCCCGCACGGGCGACTTTGATACCTGTGATCATAAACATTGACCACGAAACCTTTCCCTTGACGTAGGTCTTCAGGTGATCTTGCTCCAGACAATCCTCGATGTACCCCTTTGTAGGCTGCACTATATATGTATCCAGTCGATCATACGCCTCATGGTTCTCAATAGTCTTCATGAACGCAAACTGAAGGCTCGCTTTGGCTGTGACGCCCGTAGCAGCGAGTATGGGCGCCCCAGCTGCGAGATTAGTGCCTGAAGACTTTAATCTGGTGTCATCCCAAGTAAAATTCAGAGTAGTGTTGCAAAATATGCGCATACGAGATGGGAAAGGGGTGATTGAGCCAGAGTTGAGTGGGAAATCGAGGGTTTTGAGATTGGAAATGAAGTGGCCTAAGCAGAGAGGTGCACCTGAATCATCGCCATCGCCGCGGAGGATGGTGTCCTCTGGGGGAGGGGGATAATCGGTTTGACGGAGCTTGAACCAGACTTTTTCCATTTTGCTCTCATTAAGATGCAAGAGACGAGATGATGGATCTCTTCAGCAGCCTGATAATAAGGTTGAATGGGCTGCAACTGTGAGGCCTCTTTGGGAGGCAACAAGGCTGTGCTGTGCTACCTGCAGCATATCACATTACATAACCAATTGGCAATCAACACGATGAGGACGAGACATAAGGCTCAGGCAGTAGCAGAATGTCTGTCTAAGGACCTCCGAGAAGTACTCTTGACTAACCTGCCATTCAGACAATAATTTACATGTAAAGAGCATGAATGTTCGACATTACCGCATCGTGGAACATGATCCGATTCTCAGTACCCTATGGCTCATGGCAGTGCATGTAAGCTTGCATTTATGACCTCGGATTATCCCCGACTTTGACCGTATTGAGTAAACATCGCGACGAGATCAACATGATGCATGTAATCAGCAGAAAACAGAATAATGAGTCACATACCGCGTCTGTAGGGCTGATGTTTAATGAATTTTTGGAAATGGAGAGCTAATCTGTTCATTGCGATGGCTTTTAGCGGTTCAGCAGAGTCAGCGAGCCGTTGTGGATATCGCGCGATTGTACGCGCCATCCAATCGGATGATTGATATACTCTTACTTTAGTGAGTCGATCAGTGAGTCAACGACATTTCTCATTACATCTTCAAAAGCGAATTAGACAAGTCTCATGAGGTAATGCCAATGGCTTCAGTTCAATTGAACATTAATTTCCATACCGAACATTGACTATTTAAGACCACGAAGCCACAGACTTCCAACTGTTCTCCCATTAGAACACAGCTTCTGCAGGCTTTAGCGACCAAGAACCCCCAAAACAACCCCTCAGAACCCCTCACTGTGCTTCGCAGCACATCAATTCACCTTCCTTCAAGCATCATGACCCAATCCACCACTCCAGGCTTCGACAAAGCCTTCGCCCAAACCCTCTGCGATCTCCAAGTCCCCAAATTCATCAAAATCTCCCCTAACGGCGAAAAACTCGTCTACTCTACCAGTCTCATCGGCGGTCATCGGAAAGGCAAAAACGCCCTCTCAACACTCTGGATCGCATCATCCTCTGAAGCAAACTCATCTCGGCAACTAACATCCGGTCTTTTCAACGACACTTATCCAAAATGGCACCCTGACGGAAACAGAATTGCCTTTCTGTCAGATCGTGCGAAAGTTGGTGAAAGTTCGGCGATTTACACCCTGAGAATGGACGGTGGTGATGCGATCCCGATAACTGATGCTGAGAATGAGGTGGATATTGAGAGTCTTTTGTTCTCGCCCGATGGGAGGACTATTGCGTATGTTTCGCCGGATGAGAAAACTGAGGATGAGAAGGAGAAGAGTGAGAAGGATGAGCCTGATCCTGAAGTTTGGGGTGAGAAATGGGATTTTGCAAGATTGAGGCTCGTTGATGTCGAATCTCATGAGACAAAGGTTCTTGTCGGTGGCGATAAGCATGTTGGCGAAATTGCTTGGAGTCCTGATGGGAAGAATATTGCTTTTATGAGTACGGAGAATCCTCATATCGAAGAGGCGATGTTGACTGGGACCACTATTTCAACGGTTGATGTTGAGACTGGCGAGTTCAAGGAGCTCTGCAAGGTCATAAACGAGCCGTATGATCTTACATGGGCGCCTGATGACCAGGTTTACTTCATTACCGGTGTGCCTGATGACAAGGATACTGGAGGAAGGGCGGTTTACAAGACTGATCCAAAAAATGACAGTCAAGGTTTCGTCAAGGTTGCATGTGGTGTGGATGATGATGCCGGAGGGCTTCATGTCGTCGGTGGCAAGCTCATTGTGAACCGTCAGGTTAGACAGGTCGATGTTATCACTGAGCTTGGAGGTGATGATCTTTTTGATGAGAAGAAGGAGTTTTGGGTTTATGATATCTTCATCAACCCTGAGACTGGTACTCCGACCCTTGCAGCGAGTTTGTCAGATGTCGGGACACCATACGACATCTTTATCATCGAGCCAGAAAAAGATAGGGTCAAGATCTCCGATCACGGCAAACCACTCGGAGATAAATCCCTCGGTTCATGCACAGTCCTCACCTGTCGATCCACCGATGACGAGGTCGTACTCGACGGTCTTTACCTCACCCCAACATCCAAAGCGAATTCAGGCAAGAGGCCAACCGAACCTCTCCCAACATTCGTCCTAATCCACGGCGGTCCAACGTCTCGCGACACTGATACTTTCGACACAACATGCTTCAACTGGGCGCCATACATCCTCTCCAAAGGCTATGGCATTCTCCTCCCTCAATATCGCGGCTCAAGCGGTCGTGGTGAGAAATTTGCTTCGTACAGTATGGGAGGACAGGGTAAGTATGATTACGCTGATGTTGTGGCTATTACCGATAACGCTATCAAAAAGGGCTTCGCGGATCCTAAGAAGCTTATTGTTGGAGGGTGGAGTCAAGGTGGTCTTTTGACGTACCTCTGCAGTGTGCGCAACGGTCTTCACGGCCTAGGATGGCGCTTCAACGCAGCTGTCGCTGGGGCTGGAGTCTGCGACATTGAAAGTCTCGCCCTTACAGCTGATCTTGGTTCAACCTACGAAATCGAACTTGCGGGCGGTGATACAATCTGGACTCTTAACCGCGACGACACGAGAAATCGGCAGAGCAGTGCACTCTGGGAAGTCGCGGGTGCAGTGAAGCATACTAAAGAAACAGGAGAGATGGTGATTCCTCCTGTGTTGATCCTTCATGGTGATAAGGATGAGCGATGTCCGTTTTCGCAGGCTGAAGGATTTAGGAGGGCGTTGAGGCATTGGGGGTTGAAGTACGAGTTTGTGAAGTTTCCGGGGGAGGGGCATGGGATTGAACAGCAGAGGTTTTGGTTTGATATGTTTGAGAGGGTTGGGAGGTGGTGTGATACGTATATTGGAGATGGGGAGGTGAAGCTGGCGATGAGATGAGGAGCCTAGGTGCCATTGTTCGGATGTCGTTGACAACGGTTTGATTATTGCAAAGGCCCTTGCTTTTCTGTTCAGTGGCAGCGAGGACATTCGCGTTTGGCATACATGTTCATAGCGGTTACAGACGTGAACAGATAGGCAGTGGCAGTATTCCTTCTCGCGCTGTCTTGACACTGGAACAATGAACAATCAGACCCTATTATTCACTCTAGTATTTCCTTCTATAAGAAAACAAGCTCATTCCTAGAGCCTCATCCAAACTCAAACCTTTTACCCACCTCCTAGGTTTTCATCTCAGAGCCAACTCAACATCCATCATCACAACGAACTCAGAAACAACTCTTCACATCGCCATCATGCCTCAACCCCTTCTTCAGGTTGAGGCCGACCAGAAAGCCTCTGGACCTTCTATCTCCCCTACCCCCTGTCTCACCCCCAAGCGCAACCCAATCTATCTCCGCTCCTTTCTTCGCTGGGCCATCGGCGCCGCCGCCACATCCTCCAACGAATCCCTCACCCTTCGCGTGATGAAACACGATCCCGTCCTCAACGCCTGGACCCTCATCGAAAACTCTCGCCTCAAGAAACCTGGAGATCTTCAAGTTGTTGTCATCACAGCAGACGAGATGAAGAAGATGCCTGATCGCTGGGGAGGAAAGATTACGAAGGATAGTACTACGCGCACGGGACCTAGTCTGGCGGAGCTTCCGTATCCGGTTCCTGAGTTTTCGGAGGTCGTCAAGGATGGGTTGGAGGTCCTAGCGTGGAGGGTTTTTGGGAGTGCGGATAGGATGTTTATGGATACGGATGGGTTTGGACTTCCCGGGGTTTCGCCTATGATTCAGGCTTGGTTTGAGCGTATTTGAGTGAGTAAGGTTGCGCTTGGAGTTGTGGAGTACTTGGTAGTATTGTTGTAGGTGGTTGAGCATTTGTACAGAATGCTGGAGAGATGAGCTTTGTGATTTCACACTGGGACCTGGTTCGAGTAGGGATAGCTAGATGGAGTAGCTGTAGCAGCTATGTCATTCATCAAATATTAGTCTTTGTCTTGCGTTTTACTTCTCTTCTCGATGGTGATTATCTTTTTTAAGTAATTGAGCTCTGCAAATTTTGTGGCTCTTGAAGTCGTGAGTTATGCACAACTTATCATGCTGCCTAGCTGGATGAACGTGCGCGCGGCTCGGCTTTTAGCGCTTCCACTTGTTCTAGGGGCACTGGTTTCAACGCGACAAGCCCCAAATTGTCGACCTGTGATTTGACGGCGCGTATAATCGACTCGTAAGTCAGTAATTGAAGAAGTATTTAAACAACCTCACATCCAGTCCAAACCAACGTGCGATGCTTCAATTCAAGTAAATCGCCAACACCTGTAGCTTTTCAATCGTCAAGCCTGTGAATTTTAAGATGTTGGCTTCTCAAGACAACGTCTCAAAGACTCCATCAAAGACCATCGAAGAATTTCTCCAACGACATCCCCAAGTCCAAACAGGCGCCGCAGCAAAAGCCGACCTAGACCATCTTCACGAGCACGGCGATACATTCTGCGTCATAAATAAACTCTATGAAAATGCCATTCTTCACAAAGACTACGATCCCGACTCTCTAAAACTCATCTTTGCTTTCGCTTACGTCAACAATGAGCAGGCAATGGCCAATTGTATAGAAGACGCTGGAGAAGATGATAGCGTCTTGTGCGATTGTGAAGTTGGGAGGGAGGAGGGTCCAGATCACCATCTTCATGAGTTTATGAGGGCTACGGAACCGGATTGTAAGGCTCATAAGGGGAATGGTGAGCCTGATCCGGGGTGTTCGGATTGCTGGCCTTTGTATTGTAGGAGTAATTGTCGTGGAGTGCCAGGATTTGATTGACGGATGGATTTTGGGTATGCATGTTGGTTGGGAGGAGATGCATGGACGACGTCACTTTAACACCTTCTTAAATGGATATAGGCTGAATGAGCTTGTGAGCAGGTATATATATAACACGATCCCAGTTGCTACTTGAGTTATTTTGAGTCCCTGTTTTATATGTCTCCATTTTCGTCTGCCTTACTTCAAAATGTCAGACAAAATCCAAGTCAACTACACCGTCGACCCCTCCAAGAACCCAACTACATGGCCCAGTCCAGACAAACAGCCCAGCTTCATCGACATACCCAAAGTCGACGTCATTTTCGTCAACATCAACGCTGACTCTGACTTCCGGCTCCTTCGTACCGGCACCAATGAGAACATCCACCATGCCGTTATACAAGTGACCAAGCATATTTCTCGAGGTCTTTATAAACTTGTTAGTATGAATGTCAGCGAATATTCGTGTACGGTTGTCATGTCGGCGAATATGTCGAGGGATGAACTTATGTGGAAGAATGGGTTTCCGTGGGACCGTGAGAATGATCCTCAGGAGGAGGTTGTACTGAAGTAGTGAGGGGGCGATGGAATTAGCTTGTGGGGATTTGTGATCGCACTACTCTTATGGCCAGATTGGATGGGTGGTTCTTAAAGAGGAAGCTGGGAGGGATCTTTTGTTGGTTGCGTGACGTTTATTTGATCAGGGGGCGTTTTCACAACCAACAACAACTTTGATGCTTTATTAACACCAGCCCTTGTATCTTACTCACCTGGGAACAGTATGGTTTCACATTTATGTAACACAACGATATAGGGCATGCCTTCTCATAAAACAGCATCATGTGTCAGCGATACAGAGTCTTTTCAACTTGGGAACGGGACTGGATCAGTGGATAACATAAGTCTGAACATTAGTCTTGACGTCTAGTCTGCTGTCATGTCTATCATGCCTGTATGTCTAAATCTATATGAAGTCTATCTTCCTCTCTTGAATATCGCTGAAAAGAAATCCTTTAACCCTAATGTCTACGCCCAACCAATTCTAAAAAGCTCATAATGACTCTCATCCCCCCTCCCAACACCATTCCTCTTATCCAACTTCTGCCTCTCCAAAATATCCAACCTCCTCCCATTCTTCCCATGTGGTCTATCCATCTCTGCAAAAGCAGCTTCAACAGTATCTCCAATACCAGCAAACTTCCCATTAGGTCGTATTGTGACCAACAACCAGAAAATCCCAGTATCTGAGAGAAGTCGTGTTGCACAGTCGCGTAACCAGCGTGCGTGCTCGGGAGCGTATACTACATCTGTGGCGAAGAGCATGGTTGCTGGGATGTCGAAGGGGGCGGAGTTTGAGAAATCAGCCCAGTCAAGGGGAGATGCTTGGACGGGAGATGTGTTGTCAGGGTGGTTAATTGAGATGTTGGATTGGAGGTTTGAGAGAACTGCTGGGTGATAATCTGTTGCGATGATCTTGGAGTCGTTGATACCCAGGGCAGGGATGAGTTTTCCGAGAACGAGGCTAACAAGCCCGGTGCCTGCACCGAGCTCGATGATCCGCGTATGTTCTGTCGGTGATAGTTTTGTGAGCCCAAAGCGTTCTGGGTCTGTACACATGAGATCCGAAAAGACGATCGAAGCACCCCAACTTTGAAGCCCAACATCTTCAAAGTCTGTATCATTCGTCCCCGCAAGTCCATCGTTAAGTTGAACTGAAATCTTCTCATTTTCGCTCCCGGAAATATTGGTCTTGAACGAAAACTCTCTCAAAAACGGGGAGTTCTGATCATCCTCATCCAACGCACTGGCAAACAGTGACTCAAAAATATACGCCGCCTGATCAAGCGCCCGCTGACTCGCTTCCTCCGATGAAAAGATCTCCAGACTTTCAACGCGCGAGATAAGTCCAGTCAACCAGCGCTCGGCAAAAGATTTCTCGTGAACATCTGCACGAATAGTCGCAGGGGTCAGTTCAGCCTCGTCATCTTCGTTTCCAGAGGTATATCCCGAATCTACTTCCGCAAAAGCATGCTTCGAATCACACAACTCCTTTGAAAAAGGAAATGACAAAGGACAGTAAATAGCCGCCAAGTAATGCAGCGCGTTGAAAATGTCTGATTCGGAGATTTTAGAGAGTGTGAATAAAGGCGGTAAGCTGCTCGAAGGCAGCGTAAGGGTGCTCATCGTGTCGTCTAGTAACTGAAGTAAGGATCGTGGAGTAAACAGAAAGTGGAATCCGGGGAGAAGAAAGATAAGAAGGAGAAAAATATTAAAGTGGGTGCCGGGCGCTATCTTGAATAGGTCTAAGCCCGGAACATGAAGCTATCGTGAAAAAAAAAATCTTGCTGATAGAGTCCCCACGTGGCCCACTGTTAGGCTAGCGTTAGAAGGTTTCTGGGCGTTCTAAATGCCTGAGGATCATGCACTAAATTTGACTGACAGTGCTGAAATGTCGGTATAGATGTGGGTCATTTGCGCTAGCTTTTCGGTGTTTGACTCCGATCACCTGGTTAAGGTTGGAGAGTTCATGATACTCTGACATGACTCATGAAACCACAGCCAAGGTCCAACAAGGTATGTTAGGCTTTGCATAACTACTAATGCATCTTTGGGGCTAGTAGAGGCGTTCAGTTTATGTAAAGACTTACACTCAAGCTAGCTCACTGAAATATCTATAAAAACTTAACTAATTTCTGTAACAATTGGCTGACGTATTTTTTCCTGTTCTATGTGGCTCTTATAGAGTCTTAATACTGGCTAGCTGAGAGAGAGGCTATCGGTCGCCACTAAAGAGAAACAACGTAAGTTTGTGTTGCTAGTAGAAATGTTTGTGTCCTTGCATCGACTTCATCTTGACAGTGGTTTTCTGCCCCAAATGAAGCGCATGGGAAAGTAAGCTCCTGTATCCTTCAACTCTGTCTCTAGATCTCGCACAAGGCTATCCAACCTCTCATCCGGCAACGGCTTCAAAGAAGGGCTCAAAGCTGTCACAATTAGTAGATATCTCCAAGATGTTATCTGGACTCACCTTTCGCACCCGCCGCAAACCCCTTCGCAATGATCAAGTCCGCTTCAACCCCTAACCTCCCTAACTCCTCATCAAGATTCTTCTTACCAACAGCTCTCATCGCCGTAATTTCCCGTACATCTTCGAGCCCGGCTTCTACCAACCAAGACTTCATCTTGGGCGCTTCGAGAGGATCTAAGCCTGATGCTTTACAAACAGCTTTGATGCACGCAAACATATCGTGATACCTCGGATTCTCGTGTTCTGGGGTTGGGCAGATACGATCGCAGTCGCCAATTTGGATCCAACCACCTGGTTTGAGCAGTTTGATGTGTTCCGTGACGGCAGCGCGTTGGGCGGCACCAGAGCCAGCGGCGATGAGAATCATGCGCATGTTGATAAGATCAAAAGATTCCTGCCAAGATCCCGGTGTGTCATCCTTGATATCTTGCTTCACATAGCTGATGCCATCCGTAGTCGTAGTTGGGAAGAAAGAAGTATTGATATCCGTGCCGGTGAAAGTATATTCGCATTGAGCTGGCTCGGGAATTGAAGACCGGACCTCCCGCATCCAAAGTCCATCCGCAGTCCCGACATCAAGTATAGCCCGAGGCTGAGTTGAAAAGTCAATCGGAGGGAGTACGAGTTTCCCATTTGTCGCCTGCTTGAAACCGAGGTGATAAATGGTCAACCGGCCTATATCACTGCTCACGTCTTTGTCTTGGGCTTTGAAATACCATTCTGGTGTTGAGTACACTGCCTCCGTCATTTTATGCTGTTTGAGATTAGTGAATGAGTCGATGAGCTTGATTTGAGCGATGGGTGCTTGAGTGAAATACTCTGCTTATTCTTTTGTGAAGATCTATGGAGATGACGGCACGTGCCCTTGCTGAGTGGCACAGCTATTTCTCACCTGCATTAATATTGAATCCCCCAGGCGGTCTAACGGTCAATCAACCTGAGGATTCTATATTCGTTCCGGTCCAGAAACTTCATATTAACCTTTTCAATGGAACTCATTACACTGCTCAGCTACCCTTGTAGTGCGCACAGAAGGGTGGCTTTGGATGCCATCAAATGATAACTGTGACCTTTTGACATGTGGCATCATCTGAGGTTTTCTTGATTAACTTTATATGATATCGTGCTGATGTGTTTGGTGAAAGCCACGAATTAACTCGAGGGTTCGAACTTAACTTCACACAACATACACGCATCGACCAACCACTGCATCCTCGGGTCGATGTTGGAAGCCATCTAATACATATCATACGGCTATATCACTCATGTATTCCTTCAGAATGAGGTTGTCTACATAGATACACTTGTAGGACAGTTTCAAAGTCAGCTATCATGTAAGGAGTATAGCCAAAATCCACTCTCCTACCGTGAAACTTTCATATTCTCTGTGAGAAACCTTCTTTGAACCTTCATGATCGGATAAATTATAGTTCGGACCTCGCCCACCAAATGAATCTCAAAATCTCTTCCCAAATATCATTACCGTAAGGCTGAATAGCTTCATTTCGACGACCCGTCCACGCAGCGCACGCCCCCCCCCCCCCCCCC
>JABEEQ010002316.1:0-29086 GCA_014824365.1 Fusarium sp. NRRL 66894 | reverse complement strand
TGAATGAATGAATGAATGAATATACTGTCTGAACTGAATACCTAGTTTTTGGCTGGCACTGCACTGCACTGGCAGCTTTGACAGTGGCAGCAACAATAGCTCAATTGTTTGCTCACACTACGTCTGAGTATTTAAAAGTACATCTTAGATAGAAATTTACAACTCATCAAGTTTGAGTCTCATTTTGGCTTCTTGATACTATTTAGAGCACATTCTGAGCAAGTTTTGAGGCTGTCATCCAATGTCATGATGGCCTATAAAACTCCAACCAAGCAACAAGACACGGGCGGTCACGTGCATCACAGCGCTCAAGATGCTGCGGCACCAGCCACACTCACGCCTGTCGCGTCTTCACCCCGGTACCAGCTACGGGCGCGCAAACCTCGAGAAGCCTCGCCAACACCAACGCGACGAAATAACGGCTCTGTAACGCCATCACCACTTAAATACCACAACCACTATAACTACCAGTACAACAGCCTCGATCTCAGTGCAAGTGCGAGAAAGCGAAATCGCACAATGTCAAGCACAGCCGGCAAATGGCGCGAGGAGCAGGTCCTCATCATCTGCCCTGGCAGTAGAACCACTATGGCTCAGCTGGGTTGCAGCGAATTGACTCCTCCTGCTCGGCGCATGCCTACCAGGATGTTTAAGGAGGGCGATCAGTGGGCGCCTTATCACAAGACGAAGCGCACGGCTATTGTTAATGGCGTCGAGGAAGATGAATGGTTGGAGGATGTTGATGAAGACGAGGGAGCTGTGTATCCCATTGAAGGTATATACAGCCATTGAATGGCGTGGTA
Organism: Fusarium sp. NRRL 66894; assembly: GCA_014824365.1. NCBI lineage: Eukaryota > Fungi > Ascomycota > Sordariomycetes > Hypocreales > Nectriaceae > Fusarium > Fusarium sp. NRRL 66894. The sequence goes on along the minus strand of JABEEQ010002316.1, from coordinate 28,283 downwards.
AAGCTAAGGGACTCAATGCTAATTGCGCTTGTTTGTAGCTGGTCGCATCGTCAATATGAGCGCACTCCTCGCTTTCCTCGATCATGTCCACGGCTTGCTTACAACTACATATCACAACACTCCCATCATGCTCATGGCTTCACCACAATGGACACGACCCGATTGCGAGACAATTGCCCGATACGTCTTTGAGAATACGAGAACACCTGCGCTATGCATAATCCACAGCGGAATCGCTACGCAGTATGGTCTGAAGTGGCCCAACATGACTGTGGTGGATATTGGCTACCAAAAGGTCGACGTTACAGCAATTCATGATGGGCGGGTCGTAAACCATATGGATGTGAGCGCATCTGATGCTGATGGTGAAATTAGTGGAGGCGAAGTTTTCACAAAGAGCTTGCTCAAGTTGCTAGAAAACAAGGGTTTCAACCATGATATGGCCGAGCAGCTCAAGAAGAGCAACATTTGCGAAGTCCTCCCGTACGTTGCTACCGAGGAGAAATTGATGGAACTTCCCACGGAGAACACTGCAGGCGCAACAGGTGGTCAACCAGCTTCTGCGATGGCAGAAGCTGCTGCAAAAGCCCCTGAAGTGCCCAAACCCACAGATAATGGAGATGCTGATGAGGGCAATGGTAATGCAGAGGATGATGGAGTTCTAGATGTCGCAGCCATCGTTACGAGCGGGCAGACAAAGGAATTCCTCGCCAAGAAGGAGAAGGAGAAAGAAAAGGGCAAGGGAGGTCGAAAGAAGGGCGAAAAGGATGCCGAGGGCGCCGCTAAGGCTGCGCGTCTACCGAACTCCAAGAGGACTCACAACACCTTTTTCTACGAGGAGATTGTCCAGGAGGAAGTGCCCCCGCCATCAAAGGAGAAGGAGACTGCAGAGACCACTGCGAACACCACCAATGGTAATGACACAACAGAAGCCCCCAAGCCTGAGGGCGAGACCAACGGAGCTCAACCTCAAGTAGAAAACACCGCCGCGCCTGCGCCTGCGCCTGCGACAGAGACACCGGCGACAGAAGCCCCCAAGCCAGAAGAAGCTCAAGAGCCAGCGCAGTCGATAGAACCTAAGCCTGACGCTGAGCCAAAGCCCGACGCTCAACCCACCACCGAGACCCCTGAGAAGCGACCAAAGCGCATTCGCCGAGATGTTGAGGTTGGTCTTGAGCGCTTTACTTTCGCTCAACGTCGTGAGATCGATCGCATTGTCAACGCCATCTATCGCACTGTTCAGGGCATCGATGACATGTACATGCGGCCTCAATGCTGGGACAACCTTGTCTTTGTTGGCAATGGTGCTCGTCTCCGTGGCCTCCGCGAGAACATTCTCCAGACCCTCAACGCCCGTCATCTCGTCTCCCCTTCCACCGCCACAATGTTCACATCAGAGCTTCCCTCTAACATGGCGACGCCCACTGGCACTGGCGCCCAAACCCCCACCGGCTCTTTCACAGGCGCACCTCACCAGCTTTCCTCAAGCGGCGTGAATCCCCTGCTCCAAGCCGCTACCACGGCTGCAGCTGCTGGCACCACCGCTAACAACATGGTCGGCACGCCGCAGCCAGCTTCTGAGGCTGGAGGACCTACTACTCACCACTTCCACAGCCAGACTCCCACGAGCATCAAGACGGCTACTCTGCCGAACTACTTGAGCGAGTGGACAAAGAATGGCTTCGAGGAGTCTATGTTCCTTGGTGCTCAGGTCGCTGCTCGTATTGCTTTTTGCTTACACTCCAACATGGATGCCCAGACCATTGAGGCCCAAAGGCTTATGAGTTTGAGCAGAGTTGATTATAAGTAAGTTCTCTACCATTCACCGCCTACCTAAGAATTTCACTAACCATGTTGAAAGCGAACTTGGTCCTAAAGGTATTCGCACACATTCTATGCTGGGCTAGAATCACACAACGAGCTGATAATTTTATGTCATTATACGGGTTTCTCGTTCACATGGTCTCAGCAAGACTTTCAAATGGTGGACTTGAAAGAGGAGTTATTAAAGGGGCCAGCGAAATGGCAAAAGGAAGACGCAAAATGAAACGAGATGTGAAGATGAGTGGAGGGGAGCGGGCATAACAGAGCAGAGCAGAAATGAGATAATACCATAGATTCGAACATGCCTTGTATGGTTGTTTACACAATCAGTTACTCGGAAGAAAGCCTGTCACGGATAGAACTTGCTACAGTTGTGTACACAAGGACATGAATATTCAATTCCGGTTAAGATATCACACTACTATTCGGCTGTATTGCACCGGTTCCAACTGAAGCATTATAACGACCCCCCTATTATCGTCAACATTCCTCGTCAACTGTCCCTCCTTTTCCTATCACCACAAGTAATAACCACTGCATAATTCCACAGTACTTGCTTTGACTCCAATAAATGCAAGACGGCCCAAGACCAAGAAGAAATACCAAAGGCATATGTCACTAACCAGCAGCGTTTCTAAGGGCTGCTTCGTCAGCAGCCTTGTGCCAGTCGGTTCGGAGTAAGTAGATATACTCAATCGATGCGACACTTTCGAACAGTTAGAAAATTTGCTTCCAACATAAGGGTTATTTAACTTACGACATAGTGCCAACTGTGACACCAATCCATAGACCGCTCAGCTTCCAATCGAGGCCAAAGGCGAGAGCGAGCGAGCATGGGAGAGAGAGGGCGTAGTATGCGATGATGTTGGCAGGGCCGCCGATTGATTGTTTTCCGATACCTCGGAGCAGTCCATGGGCACCAGCTGCAAGACCATCAAAGACTTGCATAACCGACACAATCGGCATGACTGCTGCAACAAGATCAATAACATCATCGTCCTTCGTGAACAACAGCGGCAGTTGATAGCGCATGGTAGTGTATATAGTCAGGTTGAACATCCCGATGATGCAAGCAGCAACAAAAGCCTAGACCTCATTAGTCGGACACCACAAATATTGGTTTAACAGTAAACTTACCACGACGCCAGTCATCTTGGCGGGTTCAACAAGGCCAGCACCAATCAAGTTGGCAATACGGGTTGAAGCAGCAATTGACATAGGGAATGGAATCTCGTATGAAAGTGTTGTGATGGTTGTCACCACGCTCTGAGCAGCAAGATACTCGGGTCCAAATCGACTTGAGAGGAGCGTGAGGATCTCGAAAGCCAGCCATTCTGCCTCCACCATGATCATACCGGGCAGAGCAAGTCGAATCATGATCCACCAGTTGCTGAGAGCCCGTCGACTGAAGCCGCCCCAGCATTGTCGTCCATCCACGAAGCGGACATACAAGAAGAGGAATATAGGGAGAAGGTTGTTGCTGATGGCCACAGCTGTAGGAGCTCCAATGAAACCCCATTCCAACTTCCAAACCAGGAGCCAGCTGAGGAAGACGTTGAAAGGTGCAACAATTAGGAGAACATAAGTCGTAGCGCGGAAGAGACCTTGAGCTTGAGTGAATCGCTTACCACCCTCGAACAGGATGAATCCCGGAATACTGAAGATCATGACCCTGAGATACATACCAGCAAGCTTTGCTGACTCGGGTTCTGGAACAATGGCTCTAATGATACCTTCGGAAAACCACCACAAAACAGCAACAGGGAAGCCGAGGACGAACAAGAAACAAGTCATTCGCTGAAACTGAAGCCCAACAAGGTGCTTATGGCCAGATCCATATGCTTGCGCACATAGAGTGTCAAGAGAGGTAGCAAGGCCCTGAAAAGGCGCCAAACAAGTAATAGCGGCGGTCATATTGGCCACTAGTTAAGTTAGTCTCAGTTTGCAGTTATTTCGTGAACATCTAGCTTCAGACTTACATGAAACAGCACCAAGTTCGAGCTTACCAATTCGCCCAACAGCAAAGATACTGGTGACATTAATGGAGTATTGCAACAAAAAGGTGACGATGAGTGGTGCGGAATAGGTCATGATGGTCTTGGCCTCTCGCTGCCAAGTGGTCTTGATTCGATGCTCAGCAACAGCGTGTTCCCACGTATCGTTGAGATGCTCGGGTAAAACACCGTCATCACGGGAACCCAAGAGAGGATCTGTTTCGCTAGGAGGCTGCACAGTTACAGCAGGCGTCTCCTCTTCATCCCGCGAAATCTTTGTACTAAAAAGACGACGATAGATGCGAGTAAAAAGCCCATGCTGCTGTCGATATCCGTGCTTTGGGGGAAGAACATGGTTGTCTCGCAGCAAGCTACGCTCAGCATTACGAGACTGCTTCCTCTCTAGAGCTGTCAAGCCTGGTTCATCATACGTCTGAGGGTTCATAATTGGTCGTGAGCCTCCAAAAGCAACACCACTGGGTCGACGATACATGATGGGGTCGCCCTGAAGGTCTGACACAGAGACATCGTCGTCAATCGCATTGTCTTCGAACTCGTCATCCGAGCATGCCGCGAGATCTGCAGCCAGAGCAGCCTCAGCTAAAGGCGAGCCCACACGCCATGAAGACGACAACGCAGGATGTGCGCCAGTACCACGAGGGGTGCCAAAAGGCGAGACTCCAGCTCCTCGTCCTATTGGATCCATATCAACTCACAGTCGCCTCCGCTGGAATCTTTTCTTCAAGCAGATGAAAATTCAGACGACAATTGTGCAAGGATCACACGAAAGAGACTTCTTCAGAGTGCAACAAGGGACGCCACTGAGTCAAATGGTGGAATGGGAAAAAGTTGAGTGATACAAGGTAGTCAAAGTGAGTTCAATTGTGCTGTCAACCCAATGCATTGAGATCAATGCGCAGATCGCAATAGTGAAGAGAGAGAGAGAGAGAGACAGAGAGGAACAAAACCAGATAAGAATATGAGGAGGCTGTATAGATATGTCGTTGTAGTCAAATCACTAGGCCCGATTGAAAAGAGGCAATAAAGCCGATTTTGCTGTTAGTCTGACTTTGCCATTCGAGCTAGCGTCAACTCAGACCCGCCTTGCCACAGCAAAAGGGCGCCATTGAATTGCCGTAAAGGCGGCTGAACCTGACTTGGTGGAGTCTTACCACTTCTGGTCAAAGACACGCATCTTTCGATTCGCAATGTCGTGATAGGCGCATTGTATCTCAGCCTCTCTTTGACATGATGCGGGGGTGGATCGTCAATAAGGGTTGTGGTTCGTGATGCCCAGATCTGGGATCATGGTTAACGGCGTGACCCGAGCTTGCATGGGTGAGGCTCTGAATTATAGTTCGTTCCGTTGCAGATATCTCGTCTAAGTCGATTGGCTCAAATTCTCGGCCAAGCCCATCGGCAGCCTTATCATGACTCCAACATCATGAACTCCATTCATTAACCCCAAGTCTGTCCCGCCCAGTCAGGCTCTGTATGGGACATTGACGCAACCCATGGTATCTCCTCGCTTGCGTAACGTTGTAGTGGAGTGTTGTACGGCATTCGCAACCCAACTATCGATGTGCATCTCTCCTTTTGTCCTGTACTTTGTGTATTCTCCGGCATGTCCGTCTTAAAAGTGCCTACCATGATTGAATCTTGTTCTATCAACTCTGGCCATATTAAGACACCAATCTCCCATGATGCGATACGCATTTCGCCTGATGGTCTGGCTGCCTCGCCCCAAGCTTGTTTTGAAATATTGGCTGACGTTAAAAGACCCCAGTCTATGGACGATTTGTTTGACCGAATGTACGTCTTGATATGCGGTGCTGCCCTTTTGCGACCACTATCTCGCAAAGGGGTGTCTTCGGGAAGTTCTGTGAATCATTAGGCAAAAAGTCCAAGAATTGCGTAGAGGTAAGACTCACTAGCACCGCGGGATGAGTCATTGGCCCAATGATGGAAAATTGGGCGAAGGTATTCCAGTTGTTTCGCTTGCTGTGATGACTGGATCTTTGTGTGTATGGAACCCCCCGACGCATATCCGTCCAAGGATCGCCGGATCTCATCAGCTGTAGGAAAGACAACCTTGAACCTGGGCCGCCCAGGGCCTGGGTTTTTAGAACGAGTCAAAGGCTCAAAAAGAGTTTTTTGTAGCCAATCATCCTTTGCACCCAGAGTGGCAATCGAAGAAACTTGCACAACAATATCTGAATCACCATGATCTTGGCATGGTACATGTTGCAAACACCTTTTCAGAGCGGCCCAACCCCAGGAAGTTTCCGACATATCCTGGGCATCGTGTTTGCCCGGTACACTCGCAACCAGCGCAGCTTTAATACTCGAGAAGTCATAATGTGTAAGCTCATCGGTTAGCGGTTTGCAGATTATCTTACGCCTGTCATAGGCCTTGAGGTAGTTGAGAAGATCGATTTTGAAGCGCTGTCCGCTTCCAACAGAATGATCTTCCGGTGAAGCTTGAATGCTTTGTGCACGTGACATTTTGGGGAGTAAAGGTGATTTCCAGACGCCGTTGGTCATGTTGGTCCAGTCCTTTAGGATCATGTTAGCAGTATGGATGATAATTTGAGCAGTGTCATCATGTCTGAACAGAATCATCATTTTTGAATGGTGTGTCCCGAACATTTCTGGCATGGGGGCGATATGGATCTTGACGTTTTCAAATTCCGAAGCTGCGTTCTAGCAAGAGTTAGAGCGTGAAGGCATATCTCTAAAATCTCTGAATAGAATATTCAGTTTCATGGCCCGACCACATTCGACTTACCTCCAACGCTATCCGATTCCCATCTTCACGTTTCCAGAAGCCGTGCACTAGATGCACCTTAACGAGGTGGCGTGTATCAGGGTCAAAAGAGTTCATGAGAAACGGGATATCGTGTAGGAAGTTAAACTCCCAACATTCTGAGATGAGAGGATCGCCTAGGAGGTCCTTAAGAGTCACGGCATCCTGGTTGTCACTCTCTGGGAGATCTCGGATCCAGGTCAATTGCCATGGGGACTTCACAACAGTTGGTTTTCTGTCCCTCTTTCTAGGGGGGCTTATAGAACGCTGCAGTGACTCTGGTGTTTGGGCATCAGGCTCCTCCATTCGCTGGCGTTTGATTGGACGATTCATTGTAGTAGTTTGGTGGTAGAGTCTTGCTGAAGGGATCTGTCGATACTGGCTGGCTGGAAGAAGACACTGACATATGGGCGTGAAGTGGACTTGCGGGTAGTTTCTTGATATAATGCGCCAACGAGGGCTAGTTGAGAAGCTCGAGATCAGTCGCGAAGGTGTTTGTGAAGCAAGCGTCATGTATGTACGAGGTCGGGAAATAAATTGATCTGTGTATCTCGGAGAAATCTCTTGAAAGTGAAACAAATGTCAATGTGCTTCTCAAAGTTGTCTGATAAGGAAGATTGAGTTGTGAAGAGAAGAAGTTGAAATTCAATTTGATTGTCCTGATGGAGGCAGTTGGTATCTGACCTGTCTACCTTAGGCTGCTTCCTTCCTTGTCGTTGATCAGAGCAAGTGGGACGCCTGATATGCTCTAGGTAGGCAGTCAGCACCGATCCCTCGCTGTAAAGCTTGGAGAAATAGGGATGAAGCACCTAAAGATTTCTCTGAGAGAGAATCACGTAGCTCTACTTATGTTCTGTCAAATGTTGCCTTTGATGAATTTGTCCGGGCAATAGCTATCATAGACGTGTTCTCCATCATCTCTATCCGTAAACTCACCTGTAACAAAAACACTCCAAACCAAAGAAAGGCAAGTGTCCCAATTTAGAGTGGAGTGGCTGAGCAAGGGCCTCCCTCTATCCCTGTGGCGTGGCGTCGACTTCCCATACGGAACGTGTTCTCGAATCGAATGCGCCTCCTGAATAGCGACTCTTTTGTCCTCCTTTATTATCCTCTTCCTGTCTTGTCTATTCTCATTTCTTGTCCCTCATCAACATCATCTACTTTCGCGCCTGGTGAGCGTGATTGTGTGATTGATTTTCTGGTCATTTTCTTGTTCTTTTCCCTATCGCGCACCTTCAGCTACTCAGCCTCACCCTATATGATCGCCAGTCGCTAATTGCTCGCTCTACTACCTAATCTGGCTCGACCTTGCTTCTCTGATACGGTTACGGCCTCGATATATACTTCGATCGTTTGCGACGTGCGGTATCTACAACATAAGCCCAAGTTACTCTACGAATAAGACCTTGGCGTGCTTGACCCAACATGCGCTTCTCGCCGCTTGCGATCCTCGCTGCGGTGTCAGCTGTAGCTCTGGCTGAAGAGGAGAGGAACCCAGTGACTGACCCTACGACTTTCAATGGAAAGACTGTACCACCATTCAAGGAGCTGACGCCATCAAACTGGGAGGAGGAAACAAAGAAGAATAAGTTTTGGATGGTCAAGCATTACAGGTACGTTGAGCTGGGAAAGAGTGTGGTTCGTATGCTTATGAGTTATCAGTCCCTACTGTAAGCACTGCACGAGATTTGCTCCAACATTCCAGACACTCTACGAATTTTACTACACCTCAAAGCCCCCGACTGACAACCCGGACGACACTTTCACAAAGTACTACGATTTCGCATTCGGCACGGTGAATTGTGTTGCCTACTATGATTTCTGCATGGACCACAATATCCAGTCATACCCGACGACGATTCTCTACGAAGATGGAAAGGTGTTCGATACGCTGCGAGGAATTAAGAATATGACAGCGTTGACGACCTCGGTCGAGAATGCGCTATCCAAAACACATCCAGGACGTCCTGCACTCGTGGAATTGCCCCAACCTGGCGATACCGTGTACCCTGCACCCAAGGCTGAGGAGCCAGCCGCCGAGAAAAAGGTTGAAGGAGCTCAGGGAGATGCTAAGGCTCCAGTAGAAAAGCCCGTCGTTAACACCGAGAAGCCCCTCGACTCCGTTGCTGAAAAGCCGGTTGAGGAGCCAGCTGGCAAAAATGCGGGCAAGTCTCTTGACGACATTACCGAATTGCCCAAGGATGCAGAGAAATCTGACAAGACCGAATCTACCGAGAAGAAACCTAAGGAATCTGCTGCTGCTAAAGACGACAACAAGAACACATTTGGCGCCGATTGGAAGGTCCCCAGCACAGGCCAGATGCTGAAGAAGACAAAGCCCAAGGATACCACCCCTAAGTACAATTTGGAGGGTACTAGCGTGCCTTTGACTCCCGAAAACTTCGACAAGTTGGTCACAAGCTCGAAGGATCCTTGGTTTATCAAGTTCTATGCGCCTTGGTGCTCTCACTGTAAGGCAATGGCCCCTACGTGGCAGCAGTTGGCCAAGAACATGCAAGGAAAGCTCAACATTGGTGAGGTCAACTGTGAGGTGGATCACAAGCTTTGCACACAAATGGGCGTCAAGGCTTTCCCTACCATCTTGTTCATCACAGGTACCGAAAAAGCTGAATACAAGGGTCTCCGTGGAGTCGGTGACTTTGTTGCATACGCCGAGGGTGCGCTTGAAGTTGCTGGTGGCGTTATCGATGTCGATGCCGAGAGTTTCAAGGAGCTCGAGAAGACCGAGGAGGTTCTCTTTGTTTACTTCTATGACCATGCCACTACTACCGAAGACTTCAAGGCACTGGACGCCCTACCTCTCAACCTCATTGGGCGGGGCAAGATTGTCAAGACAAGCGACCTTGAGCTTTGCTCTCGATTCAAGATCACAACTTGGCCCAGACTTCTGGTCTCTCGCGAGGGACGTGCTACTTACTACACCCCTATCACTCCTGATGAGATGAGAGATGTCGATTCTCTAGTCTCCTGGATGAAGTCTACTTGGCTCCCGCTTGTTCCCGAGATGACTGCCATTAACGCCAAGCAGATCATGAACCACAAGCTGGTTGTGCTTGCAATTCTGAACCGCAATGATGAGGACCGTCTACAAAACTCAATCTCAGAGCTCAAGAACGCCGCCAACGAGTGGGTTGATCGCCAGGTGCAGGAATTCCAGCTTGAGCGTAAGAAGCTCCGAGATGCTAAGCAGATGAGAATCGAGGAAGCCCAGAGCCGTGACGATCAGCGTGCCCTTCGTAATGCCAAGGCCATCAAGATTGATATGGACTCTACCCACCGTAAGGAGGTTGGCTTCGCTTGGGTTGATGGTATTTTCTGGCAGAGGTGGATTGCCACCACCTACAACATCGACGTACGAGATGGCGAGCGTATCATCATTAACGAGGAAGATGTAAGATATCTAAAAGGCTCCTGCGATTGACTATACTAACAAATTCACAGCGACACCAGTTTTGGGATACCACCCCCACTGGCAACCAGATCATGGTTAGCCACACCTCTATCATGGACACTCTCGACAAGATTGTCTACGGCCCCAACCCAATCTCTCCCAAGTACACTATCGGTACTTTCGCCAAGTTCTTCTTCGATATCAAGATGAACTTTGTCGACCATCCGTTCCTGTCAATGGGCTTTGTCATTGCCGTTGGCTTTGGTCTCTACTCTTGGATTCGTAACCGTACCAGACGGTCTCGCGGCACTTTCTTCCGCATGGACGACTCTCTTGGTCTTAAGGATGGTCTCCTGGGACAGAACGGTAACGACAAGTCTGACTAGACTTGCAGCCTGTGAAACAAGCGGTGTTGAGGGGAAAGTCAGAAGAGAAAATTGGACTGATGCTTGTCAATGCGAATCGACAGGGGTTATTGGAATGGGTTCACAACAGGATTTGCTATAGTCATGTGTTGATAAATTGCGGAGTTTTGGGTTTGATATCTATTTATTTAGATTGCGTGTCACTGTATACTGATTGAGCTGATGCGGGAATACCACGCTTGCGTACATATGTTACGTCCCGTCCTACCCTTGAAGTTAACGTATGTGCTTAAAACGTTCTGATGCAGTGACCCCTTGTTTCGACTCTTTCTCTTGCCTCTCGTCTCATCTAGACTTGACTCTCATATGAGATTTCACACTATGGTTGTACGACCTAACACATCAAGTCAAAGAAAGGCGCCATGGGGGTCTTCAGGGTAGTTGAGACCTTGCCATGTACTAAAGTTTTTTATTGCTATTTCATATATCTCCTGAAGCTCGATCTATGTGTCCAATATTGACCCATGAACGAGGCAAGATATAAACAATCAATCCCAAGCGTTTACTGCCTTTCCTGCCCAAAAACTCTCCCTCTATTCTCGATCAAGTGTAAAGCTCATTAGTGAGGTTGTTAAGCGTCAACCCCTCCTTGGCAATATCTCCAGCATCAACCAAGAAATCAAGAGGCATCTCAACAAGTGTACCACGGATACGCGACAACCACTCCCTGACCTCCCTCACGCCACCAGGGAACTCAGATTTCACAATGTGACCATACTCAACCTTGCCCTTCTTAAGCTCCGCCTTGACATCCTGGTCTTTCTTACCAGGGATGATGAAGTACTGAGAGAAGAAGGTGTCGTACTCCTTCCAAGTCCTAACTCTATTGGTAGGAACAGGGTGGAATGCTCGATCAAATGTCTCGGTGTTGACACGTGCGGTGCTAGTCCAGAGACGTTGGAAATCTGGGCTAAGCGGATCGACGACGAGATGATCGGCTGGAGAACCCCAGTCGTAATCATTGGGGTCTCGGTCAACGGGTGTCCAGTTTCGGTTTGGTTGATCCCAGCGTTGATCGGGAACGAGGCCAAGATGCTTGCGGAAGAGGAAGCGACGCAGAGAAGCGGCAAAGCGGGAAGCCGTGTAGGGACGTCCGTTCATGTATGACTCTACGGGTGTAGGGTCTTCAATGACAACTGCGATTTCGGAGTCGTGATCGCCGAGTTGTGAGCGGTCGTTCAAATTGGCTGAACCGCAGATGACGAGGCGGTCATCGACGATGAGAAGCTTGCTGTGAATGTACAATTCCTCGGAAACGAAAGCGCTAATCTCATCTTCAGGCTTGCCATCCCAGCGTAAATCAGTGACTCTAGGGCCTTTGTCCATGTAGCAGGAGCTAATAGTGTCAAGAGTGTTGTCTCCAACTTTGGTAGCCCCCTGTTGGTATCTCTGGTACGAATCTGCACCACCTCCCTGGGAGTAACCCCCCTGAGAGTAGCCCCCTTGCTCTTGTCGCTGTGGTCGGTCATCATATCTTGATTCAGAATGGCCCGAGTAACGCTGTTCCTGTTGGCTGTCATATCGGGAAGAACTTGAGTGTTCCCCATACTGTGGACGATCATCGCGGCGAGAGCCGTAACGATCAGAATCCTCTCTTCCGCTGTAACGCGGGTCAGCTTGAGGATGCTCATAGGGATTGCGCTCAGGCCTTCCATATGCTGCATCTGGCCGCTCCCCATAGTCACCTCGACCACCATAACTTTGCTGCGAGGAGCCGCGGTGGTCATCATCACGTCCGTATCCCTGTTGAGAATATCCTTGGGGTCTAGACTCAAATCGAGGATCGGCTCCAGGGTGGGCATAGGGATCGCGGGCTGGTCGTCGCCCGTGGTTATCCCCTCGGCGGTCATCGTCGCTATCACTGCCACGTCTTCTTCCATAGCTACCACCTCGGCGGTCGTCATCACTGTCGCTATCGCGCCTGTTTCTGGACCCAGAGTGACCTCCACGGTAGTCATCGTCCTGACGTCTGCTGTCTGGTCTGGAGTTGTAGCCCCGCTGAGACTCCTGTCGGTAATCGTCTCGCTGAGACCGGTCTCCATAACCTCGACTTTCATAGTTGTCACCTCCTCGTGAGCCTGAAAAGTCGCCTCGTCTCTGTTGGTACTGATCACGTGCTGCCCTTCCAGATCCCTCATCTGGGTAACCGCCCAACTCACGATCTTTCTCCTGTCGAGCCTCTTCATATGACACACCAGTTCGGGCTTCCGCATCAGCCATTGTCTTGGAAGTATTGATTCGATCGAAGTTTCGAAGGTTGTAGAATCCGATGTATCTGCTTGTGTCTCGAATGCCTGCCTTCTGAAGCTTCTCAATGATACTATACCCACCACGCGAGATCGAGTCATATTGGAACTCCATGATAGCTCTGGTTCCCAGAGCTCCCTCGTCCTGTAAGTCACCTGCAAAAGCGGGAACGGCTGGCATCAATATCCAGACATGAAAGGGTGTTCCTTCATGGTCAGCGCGGATAATTCGTTCTACCAACGCAGCACCGATCTTGTTCTTAACAACTCGTTGCTTATCATCGGTAGCGGTGATGAAGAACTGGTTCGTTAGTAAAGCCTTGTAAAACTAAAGGAATACTTACTTGGTTCTCGATGTAAACGTAGAACCTAGAGTTCTTGATGGCGTCGATGTATGCGTTCTGGATCGAACGCTCAAGAGGGTGGCCAGACGACCACTCAGCACAACTGCGTCATATTAGTATCGGTTTATACACGTAAAAAGCATAAGAGAAAGGCAGAGCCGATAAAGTTTACCTTCGAATCATCTGGATGTGAGGCATGTCACCACGACCTTCAGATCTGTGCCCACGGTCACGATGAGAGTCATCATGTTCCCCAAACGATCTCAGCCTGTCCATACCACGGCTGAACTGCTGCGTTAAGCCACCCAAATAGTCATCCTCGCCTCTGGATCGTCTATCTCCAGAACCGGAGGTGTCTCGTGAGGGCAGCTCGAGTTTGTGATACTTGCCGGGGTTCTTCTCCTTATATTTGTCTTTGAAGACGAAGTTCCTGTTATAATTAGAGACTGTATGAATGAATTACAGGTTGTGGCGGCTTACCATCGGTCAATAAAGTGATCAACCATATCACGAGTGATAGGTCCGTTCATGCTCAGAGCAACATCTGACCAACCCATCCTGGAGCTCTTAGTTCGGTCGACTAGAGCCAGTCAGTTACGGTTTCTAAAAGGCAGAATATTTGAAAGGGTGGATTACGCTTGTTTTGATCCCAGTCCTTCACATCAGCGAAGTCGTAGACTCTGCGCCATCTTTTTAGTATGATCATATACTTCATTTTAGCAATCAGACATACCTGGCATTATTGTAGTCTTGTCCTGGGAAAATAATGGCATCCAAGTTACCCGGGTGAGCATCAGCGATGGGGTGACCTGGTTAGGATAGTGAGTAACAGCTCCTCAATAAAACACGTAAACTTACTGTTTGTGTCCCATCTTCCAAAGCCTAGAGCCATATGAATTAGCATTTCTTCTTCTGAGTAAGACAGGAAAGTCCATACACATATCCAGTCCTCCCATAAAACCCAGTTTGCCGTTGTCGATGACGAGGAGCTTCTCATGATGTGCCCAGTATAGCACGACACCATCAGCAGTACCATAAACAGCCTTGATAGCATCTCCAGATGCTTTGGCAAGATCAAAGTTAGTCAAAGCTTTGATAGACTTGCCCAATTCCCTCTGTAGGTCGTAACCTGTGGGCAAGTGGTCAGGATGTCGGAAGACATGAATATTCTTGTGCAGCGCTTCAAGAGCAGTTCTCGTATGACTGCTATTGAGAGTTAAAGCTGCTTCGACCTCCTTATACACGATGATGTAAACCTGGACGCCGCGCTGTGCGGCCTGTTGAAGCATGCGATCCAGACGGTATTGTTCGTTCTTAGCAGGGGGGCGGCGAAGATACAACTCAGGGCTCAGCCACCAATCAAGAATGTAAATACTTTCCTGTGCCTCTAGAAATGGATATGTCAGATAATTATCGAAGAAAATTTCTGGGTTGCTGTGACTTACGCTCAATGGCCTGGGAGACGGCCCAAAAGTATGAGGCACCATCGACGTACCACTTAACGTTGCCCTTCGACTCTGAGGCAAATGAATGATAGCGATTCACTGCCTGCTGTCTTTGAAGATATTGGGCAGCAGCGTCATGAGAGTGGTCATCGTCGTGAGATTGCTTTCCTCCTTGGGGGCGACCATCGCTTGGTGGCCGGTCATAGCCTCCCTGAGGTGGACCTTGAGAACCATAGCCTTGGTTGGCTTGGCCTTGGTTTCCATAACCTTGACTTCCATGGCCCTGGCTTCCGTATCCCTGGCTGTCGTAGCCTTGGTTACCATATCCCTGGGATTGTCCGTAGCCCTGGGACTGTCCATAACCCTGAGACTGTCCATAACCCTGAGACTGTCCATAACCCTGAGACTGTCCATAACCCTGAGACTGTCCATAACCCTGAGACTGCCCATAGCCTTGAGAAGGGCCTTGGTTGCCATATCCCTGATTTCCGTAGCTCTGGTTGCCATGACCATGAGATTGTCCATAACCTTGACTACCGTACTGGCTTTGCCCTTGAGACTGACTATAGCCGTAATCTTGGCCATGGGACTGCTGACTCTGTCCGTGGTGAGATTGTGACTGAGAATCATGCTTATCATCATCGTCTTTCTTGTTCAAAACACTTTCGACGTGCTCGCCGACCTTCTTAAGGAAATCCATGTCGGAAGACGAGGATGAGGACTAATACCTCAACGAGCCAAGGTCTTGGCGGTGAGGCTCAAGCGGAGGATGGGTAAAGAGTTCAAAACAGTCCTATGAATGATATATCAAGATAAACTAACGTAGGCAAGAAGTAGTAGATTTTAAGTAAGAATATGAGTTGTTTTACTGAACGAGAGTGATAAGCTGACGGACTGTAAGAAGACAGCTGAGCTTGGAAGCTCAAGTGGGGAGCTGATGACGCCGATGATGGCTATGGAATGCGGAGAGCCAATGAATGGGAGATGCCGTAAATAGGTACATCATCAGGGTTTGCGTTATCAATTAATTGCTCTAAACAAATAGGGAAGCTTCGTATTTCATTGGAACATTCATCAACATGCGGGGTTGAACATAAACCGACAAGACACTCTCAGAGGATCAGCAACTCGCAACCCATAACAAACGTGAATCACAGAACATTTATACAGTGACAATCACTCTCGTTTCATGTCTTTCAAACACTGATTCAAGCTGATTCACGCTAAACAGCATCCTACTGAACTGACAGCTTTGACTGCCGAAACCAAACCCCGGTAAAAGACTCTAATGCAAGGCAACCCATTGGGACAAGTAACTAAAAATCTACCGAACTCGCATGTTCACTTGTATAAGGCTCGTGTGAACTGTTGTTTAAATCCGATGAAACCTCTTGGCCTGCAACAACGCATCCGAAGATGAATAGCCGTGATAGCCTGTTATGCTTCCTTGTATTAGACACTATAACTGGTATGAGCTCAGTCAACTGATTATGATACCAACACTGATATGGATCACTCAGCCTGTTTTCGGCAACCGAGATTAACAATGTGATTGTCCTGGATTAGCTACAGGTGTCCATGACTCGGTGTTTGAACACCGAAGGATGAGCTGATAGAAAGGCCTCTGTCACGATGTTATCCACCTTCCACTCAGACCCAATACGAGTGAGTTACAAGGAATATAGTGGACAGACAGTATGAAGAGTCCCCGTTCTCCACCCGTCCCGTCCCGTCTCGTTTCATCAACCCATCCAAGGATTTACTAGCTTTCAGGCCTCAACTCTTAGCCTTGACGGTCAACTCAACCAGTTTGAAGCCACCAGCAAAAGCAAATCTCAACTGCCAGATTTGTATATGCGCCATTTTCTTCCGACAATCTGTGGCAACCGTGGCGTGCAACCTCTTCACGATTGCTTCCGCAGAAAGTGAAGGATTCGATCCAATCCAGAGTCGTTTTGAGGGTGTAAAAGAACCAACTTGGCTGGGCTGATGGTCTAACTACCTTGGTTAGATCGGGGGTGATTTGATGGGTTGCGGAGCCGTTAACTTATACGCTAAAATCCACACAGGCAACTTACCGTACCTTCAGGGCTGCTGCAATTACCCGCCGGGACGGTAACTACAGGGCACTCCACTGATGGAGGCGACCATCTCAGGAACTGGAACCTGGAAAACTTCCATCTTTGCTAGGGCACCTTGTAACCCAACCTTGCATCCACGAGCCCAGAGTTACCTTGGAAAGCAGTGACTGCAGGGGAGAAGGCGAGTTTTTTTCTGGTTCACTGAATCACACTCACCTTCACCCGGAGAGATCTCATCTTAATACTGTAGTAACCTAACCTACCTAAGGAGAGGCAAGGCAGGTAATCAGTCACGTTTTGATGCTCAGGTCTCTTCAAACATCCATGGCCATTTAACTCCCTGGGCCGAAATTCTCCGACTTCTTTTTCTCAACACTTTGTCTTACAATTCTTACATTTCCTAACTTTCAACTGCTTGCTTGAGAGCCCAGCAGCCCAAGTTTAAACTCTTCAAGTAAGTCTACTAGCTTGCACCGGGTTCGAGCTCCTAAATCGGATAACCCATATCTCCCCTCATCGAGTTGCCTATTAAATCAAGCCTCTAATAAATCTTTTACAGAATTTCTACACCAGCGTTGACCGATATTTCACTGTTCAATTCAAATATCCATTGCGGTTGGATACATGGTCTCCAACCTTGCAGATGCATATACGACAAAGAAGCATTGTACACTGAGACACAACTTACTCTCCGGGAACCACTCAAACACACAACTCTAGACATAAGCTCGCCCAATTAATAAGGAGCTCTCAACATGACAGCTTCAGGAACAGTGGCCCTCTTCTCAACAGGGCAGCATGGGCACTTGATTCCCTATCTTGCAGCCATTCATGCCTCCTGTATCACTCACGACCGAACCATTGCAGAATTCCTCCCGCCCCTATCTCACGAGAAACTTCTTGCTTGGTGGAAAGAGCGAATTGCAGAGGTCGCAGACGGAAAGCGACTCATATTCATTCTCCTGAACGAATGCGAACCTGGAGCTCGGCCGAACGGCTCCGATGTGGTGGGCGTTGTCATGCTAAATATGCCCTCTTCAGAAACTGGCCCATTCCGCGGCGTCGTGGAAAAGCTTCTTGTTCACAAAGCTTTTCGCGGTCGAGGAGGTGCCAGAACTTTGATTTCTGCTCTCGAAGCTGAAGCGACCAAGCGTGGTCGAACTATTCTGGTAAGTTCAATGTCCATCATAACTATACTAACGTTAGCTCTTCGGCATGTAAGTCCCGGTAACTAACAAATGCTTAGCTCCTCGACACCGAGACCGGAAGCCCAGCAGAAGAGGTGTATAAAAAGCTTGGTTATGTCGAGCTTGGCCAGATCCCAAAATACGGTCTAAGTCCAAATGGAGAGCTTAAGGGCGGTACCTTCTTTTGGAAACATCTAACATTACAGTCCTAAGGAGCTGTCATGGAGGGGTGAAGTGTATCGAGCTCTTGTTATTGACAAGGATCGACTATTCAAAAGTGCTGTAGAAAATCCCCTTCATTGGAGGAAAACGAGGCGACTCGATTTTGCTGTTCTTATCATGGACTATGGCGGGGTGCTTCGGTTTGTTTTCTAGATATCCATCCAAAATATGAACAATTCACGTCAAATTTGACATTGTACCATGTCTGTATAAACTTGGAAAATCGCATACAAAAAGGAAACCGCTTTGATTGCTTCCCGCACTAACAATGGATCCACGATACTATTACAGCTCCCAAGAAACGCCATCACCCAAGGTCACTTTTATATACCATCTACTCGTCGTCATCGAGCTCTTCAACTCTTGGGGCCTCGTAGTGCCGTTGCTGCACATCGCCAGTCTTGACCTGAGTATCTGTACCAGTTGTAGTCGCAGTCGTGGGCGCAACTTGCCCAGTAGCGGCTGCGAAGGCGGGGTTGGCGCTGGTTCCAGGGGCAGCAGACTTCTTCTTTTTCTTCTTCTTCTCGGTCTGCGTGTATGTTAGCAATGTGCTTCATTTTCTCGTAATATAGTTAACTGACCTCGTGCCAGGCCCAAACAGGTCTGAAACTGTCCATGAACGAAACGTCCTCCCACAAGTTGGGGAAAAGCCATAGACCGGGTGGTGTAGTGAAGTAGGTGATACAGAACAGGATAACACGAAAGATAGCCATCAAGAAGAACAGTCCGAGCAGACCAAGAAGTCCCCAACTGAGGTAGTAGACACCCTGGCGCAACACCAGAGGCCACAGAGGGTACAAAACGATTGCGAAGATAGCAAGGAGTGCAAGACCAGCGTAGATCTTACGCTTGAGCTGACTGCCTTCCCACAGCCAGCAATAGTACATATCGTCCTTTGCCTCTTGTTGCTGCTCAATCTTGACTGTCCACTGACCCTTGACACGCTTGGGCTTCTTTCCATTAGGGCCTGCCTGGGGTTCGACCTTGGAAACTCGGAGGGCAAGCATGCTCAGGGGTAGCAACTTGAAAGTGTTCTCGAGAGAAGCTCGGTCGGTGATTTCGGGGAGAAGAGGGTTCTTCTTGCGGGCTTTCTCATATGCGGGGGATTGAAGAGCTCGGAGGGCTCGCTTGACTACGAGTTGTTAGTATCTGACTTGGAAGAGATTGGTGGCATTTTGATTTACCTCGAAACATGTCCTTTCGCTCGCCGTTGAGAATAACAGTTCTAGGCTTAAGATCTTGGCCTCGGAGGAACGTGGCAAGAGCAATGGCCTTGGGGTTGGGGGGTCCTGGGGTGATAGGCTGAGCGCGACCCTGCTGGGGAGGTTGACCGTGATCATGAGAATGACCGTTGTGGTCGTGGTCGTGGTCGTGATCATGACCTTGCTGTTGCTGTTGCTGTTGTGCGCGCATTCTCATTTGCTCTTGCGCTTGTCTCTTAATGTGCTCAATAAACTCAGGGACGGTCATGCCGTTCTTTTCAGCATCAATGGCAAGTTGGCGCTGCATGGCCTGAATCTGCTCGGGTGTAGGTCGCTGCCCGGGTTGAGGCATGGGAATCTGCCCAGGCTGAGGGCCTGGCTTGGGAGGTTGTTCAGACATATTTTACTGGAAAGTCAATGTAAAAAAGAGTGTAGAGAAAAAGTTTATTGGGTTAAAGAATTGGATGAGAGAGACAGAAGCGCACGAAGGCGAAGTAAAAGATGTGGACTTGACAGGTTTAAGAAAGAACAAACATGGTGTTGCTGCCACTTGGACCATGCCGTGCCAATCATGTCATAGCTCGCCCAGAGACAACGGTGTTCACTTCCTTCCATCACTGAGCTCCAGAATTTCCGGGGCGGATTGTTAATTGCCCGACCTCCGGCATATCTCCACGTGACTGCTAAGTCAGTGTGAGATTGAGGTGTGAGTGAGCCTTGAAGCTTTAGATCATCACAATTGCTTTGTTTGAGAGCTTACAGCCAACATCATGGGTGATCGCTTAACACAACTTCAAGATGCTGTAGATCAGGTGCACTCTGAGTCTATGTGGGGGAAAAAAGATTTCGCTAATACATTTTACAGCTGGCCACACAGTTCGTGGCATGTCTTCACTATGTCAACAAGCGACATGACCTTGAAACACTTGGTCCTAATGACAAGATTCGTGAAGTGAAGGATGCTCCAAAAGAAGGTATGCTAAAGTCTATTTCTTATCTCAAACGAAAGTAGCTAACTGTTTCAGTTGATTCACTCCCTCCTGACGAGTTTCGAGCTGGTATGGTAGAGTTGTCACAAGATCTCGTTCTCAAAGAGCAGCAAATCGAGGTCCTCATCTCATCTCTCCCCGGTTTAGACAACAGTGAAATGGATCAGGAGAGATACATCAAAGAGCTTGAAGAGGATCTGAAGATTGCTGAGGCCCAACGCCAAGAAGCAATCAAGGAGAAAGATCAGATTTTGTCTGAGCTTGATAGTGTTATTCGCAGCATCCGACGACCTTGAGTACGGTTTCAGTTTTTTTTTTTGCCACGTTTATTGATGCGCAGCGCGGAGTTCAGGGTACGAATAACCAAATGGAAGGCTGGTAGCCCATGCAGAGGAGCATTTTATTATTTTTGTTGAAAAACCATAATATAAAGGTATCTCAGCCGAGTGAGCGCCTTGAACGCCACCGTCTAAAACTCTATCACATGCCTCATAATCCTCTCTATTTCGTAACCGACCTCAAATGTCGTAATCTATGCCTTGTTTGAAGTAGATTTGAAGAACTGCGGGTAAACATTCCTTAGCTCTCGCAGGTGCTGGATTTGGTATTGCGAAGCAGGGGTTTTTGGAGCTGGTACTCCCTCCTCAACGAGATGAGCAGCCGTCCAACCAAATTTCTTGGCTTCTGTGCAGTTCAAGGCAGAATCATCTAGAAGGGGTTAGATGGAGTTATGAGTAACAACGTGGGGAACTTACCAACAAAGTAACAATCCTCCACACACTCGACGCCTGCTTCGCGCATGGCCTTCTCGTACATGCGGGGGTCCGGCTTGCAGAGTAACGGCTGTTCCGCATAGTTGCAGTATGTGAGACCATCGAAGATGTCCTCGATGCCCAAGAGGCGAACAACTCTCTTTCCGTGGTTCACATAAGCATTGGTGAAAAGCCATACAGTAACCTTGGACTTGTCGATGTCGTCAAGGAGTTCGCGTAGCTCAGGGTTGGGCTTGATGATTCCTTCAAGGGGTAAAGCATCGTCCACTTTGGCGTTGTAATCCAAGGGGTCGATTTGGTGATGGCGCACCAGCCCCTCAATGGCGAGGCCGTAATTGGTGTAATACTCTTTGTGCAGTTTCACTGCTTCGTCCCAGGGAATCTCCAGGTGTTTAGAGAAGTACTCATCGATGAGTTTAGCCATTATGTCATGGACTTTTGAGCCTTTATTCACTGTTAGTTTCAAGTGGTCATAGACATCAGTTTCAGTTTAAACTTACTCCTCGGATAGAGGCAGTTGTCAATATCGCTGCAACAAAGTTAGCTCGGAGCCTATATGAGGTAAATTTCGAAAAGACTAACAAAAATAGGACCGGCTTTCCCGGGTTCATGTCCTGAGTACTGCCCATAGTGAATTTGGTATGAGTCTGAATATTGAGGCTGGGGTTGTGGTTGGCAAAGTGAGGATAGCGAGGTGTAAGATTTGAGTTGAGCAATAAAGAGGAGGCAACTAAAGGTTTTGAGAAGCGCTTCAATGATGATATTGCGGTAACACGTGGTCGTAATTGGTGCATTGAATGGGTATGAGGAGGAGAGAGACAGTTTAAATAGGATTTTATAGGGAATGGCGATCTGGGCTAAAAGTGCAAGGCTAGTAAGTAATCAATCACTTCTTTGGATCAACTCTGCAGTATCCGTAGGACATCGTCGGTATCCGTTGATACGCTACGTTTCACCCAATGACTCTTGCGGTGTGGCTGAATAATGAGCAAAGTTCAGCGCGGATCGTCTCCCGGTCTCCGATCGCGGGACTGTCATTCTTTCACTAGTTGCATTTGGTACTAAATGAGTTGTTGTTGAGCAAACATTCGAGGAATTCATGGAAGATGACCCCTTTTTTAATTGGATCTCCATTCAAAAACACGTGTAAATAGGTCATAGGACTTCAATTCCTAGATCCTCATGGCATGAAGTATCGTGGGCTTGAAGGAGGCTGTCGAGCCACGCGTTATAGTCGTTTCCATGATCCATGCTTACAGGGAGTTCATCAGGAGCCTCATGGTTCGGACGCTAAATGATAGGACGGGACGAGGAATCCGGGGCTATTGGACTATTCAAGCTTGCTGTAAGCATGGATATTAGTCTTTGGTATCTTCAAGGATCGAATTTGTAAGACCACAAGTGTCGTGTTCTTGATATTGAGGCTCAATGGACAGTCCATATAAGAGCTATGACAATAGAAAAATGACATTCAACCCAATGCCACCTGATTTAACGAACCAACTCGAAGCCCCATTAGTCAGTTAGAGCAAGTATTTGTCGATTTCGAATATTGATAATTAATTTAGTTTCAAAGTCAGTATTTTCATCTGATCAGCAGGTTCAACGGTCATTTCAAGACCCTGTAGTGAAAGAATTCTGCCGCTTACACCGCCTAAATTGTTTGCCTGTCGCGTCCACCCGAGTCAAGGCGCCAGTGGCTCTAAAAACCACTCCATCAATTGCACAGACCTCCAACTTCAAAGCTTCCATTTCTTGAACAACAACCGAAACAGCGCATTTACGTTTTGATCAGTAGTATCTCTTTGGTCCGCGTCATATCGCGTCAAGAGTGGCGTTGTCCGTCGGGCTTATTACCCAACATTTTCGCTGAGCTAACTTGGAGTTGGTCCTATTTTGCTTGCTCCTTTTTTTTTTAATCTGGTGTCACCTGGTGACGCGACGTGTACATTTCACTCGCCGCCATCATGGCGCAAGAGATTGCTGTTCAGGGGCATCTTGCTAGTAGGAATGAGCTCGCTGGTCTTGCTGAGAAGGGCCGTCATCAGATCGAGCAGTATGAGAAGATTGTACGCTTCTCGACCACTGTTCTTTCTGGTAAACATCCGACTATCAAGGTCCCCTCTAACTTTATCCCTTCCACACAATCTTCCATCCGTCCGATAGATATTTCCATGAAAGATGGAGTGCCGAGTCATCAGTCAGACATTCAACGGCAGACTATCGCGAACGAAAAGCAAGCAGACGTGTCTGCTACCGTTCCCTCTAGCACTACCAACAACAGCAAACCATACGGGACAGGATCTACTGAGATTAACCCCATCTTCCTAGAGAAGTCTGACGATTTGGTTAAAGCAGAGTTGAAGTTGCAGAGACAGAGGCTGGAACGTGCTTTGAGAGACGAGGTTGACCAGAGACGGGTAACTGCTAAGAGCGTGGCGCAAGGGGAGCCTATCGTCGAATTTGATCTTAACGAGGTCTTGACGAAAGCCTTGACGCTTGTGGAAAGCACTTCTGGTCCCGACACTGCTGCTGCTGCTGCTGATGCTACTAACCATGACAATGCAAGTGATTCCTTCGATGACAACACTTTCTACTCGTCGCAGCACAACACTCCATCGTCCGTTTTGACTTCCCGAGTCCGTAACGAATCCGAAGAGGCACAAGTGCCCGACGCGGAGTCGCTACCAACGATAAACAACCAAAACGCTCCTATTTCGCGACAACGTCCGACTGGTTTAGAGCAAGTCCCTCCGGAGCCGTACGCACCGAGCCACACTAGGCCTCAAGAAGCCTATGCAAATCCACAATCTTTCGTCGGTTCATCGAGCGTTAACAGCACTTCACGACCTGGACAGGTCCCTGGCCTTACTACTTATAATGCAGACAAGACAACACCTAGGCAGGATAGAAGTGCCAGACAAAGTCCTAGTAATGGGGAGAGCGATAGGCGTAGAGTTGATTACGGGCCAGCCTCTCGACAGCCTCCCCGTGAACACTATATTGACAGCCGTCCCCCTTCTCCTCTGATCAGGGCACATGAGAGATCGCCTCAGAATGCACAGACTTCACCATTAATGAATGCTAGGCCACGACCTCGGGCTGCCGAAGCAACGTCGACTTCGTCCACTGGTACTCCCGCCCAAGTTGCTGCTCTCAGAAATGAGCCAGTCGCTGTTACCAGTCCTGAAAGCTCGCCTCAAGGCGGTGCATCAGATAGGCGGAAAGCAAAGAAGAAGAAGAGAAAGGCTGACAGGCAAGCGCCCGAGACTGAACCGACGCCCTATATCAAGGCTGAACCTAGATCTCCTTCCCCTATGAATGCCCCTTCCTATGTTCGTCCCAATAAACGTCAAAGGTACGCTCAGCAACAACCAGATGAACCTGTCTACGAAGAAGTTCGTTACGAGCCTCACCCTGGCCTCTATCCTCCAGAAGCTGTGCATAATCGTCAAGAGCGGGATGATCGAGTGCCATTAGGCTATGACAGAGTAGGCTTTTCATCACAACGTGCAGCGAGCACCACTGTTCCGGGAACTGCTGTCTATAGGAGAGAATACGCCGATGATCGATACGTCTCCGGTGGACCTTATCCTATTGAACAGCCCCCACATGTTCCACCTCATCACCAGAGGCAGTCGATTGGGGGAACAGCAAGTTCCCAAGTTCGACCTAACGACGGTTATCAGCGCCCATCGTGGCCTTATGCGGGAGCACATGAAGCGTCGCCTACAGGCTTAAGACCAGAAGGCGATGTGTTTATGGCACCTCAAAGGCCGCCGCCAACTCGAATTATCGTAGATGCTTATGGACGTGAGTATATTGAGCCACCACGTTCGACGATCATCCGGCACTCCGCAGTTCCTCCCGCTCGATCCGGCGAACCCGAGATCTTTTATGAACAAGCTCCGGTTCGGAGGCCCCAGGCGATGGAGGCCTATGAAGGAGGGGCAGTCTACAGGAGACGTTCACCATCGTATATGCCTAGACGGGTTGTTACACAACCGGAGTACGTATCGCAGGATTACAGGGACCATAGGCCACGTGAGCATTCAACACGGCCATTAGGTCCCTCAGGAGAATTCGTTGAGGTGATGGCACCTCCAGAACGAAGACGTATGGAAGACGGGACGAGAGACTATATTACAAGGCCGACCAGCGTGCGACCAGCGGAACCTGTTCGGTATGAGGTCGCCCGGGACTACGGCCGAGTGCAGAGCGTGCGACCCGAGCCACCCGTACGTCAATATGCCACAAGCGTCCACCCGGAGAGCCGCCGTGAGGCTGTACAGCCTTACGCGCAGGAATACGGTGCCATTGCTGCAGAGCCAGGCGTTGTGAGACAGGAGTACAGCACGCGGCCAGTGGAGCGGTACTACAATCAACCGATGAGAGGTGGAGAGGAGATTGCTTTCATTGAGAGACCGCGAGGAGCAACACAGGAGATTGTTTACGCAGACGATGCGAGGAGGGAGGTTTATCGTTAAGCTGGGTCAAAACAAAGCGGTATTGAAATAGAAGCGGATCCAGTCGACATCAGACAGGATTACCAATATAATTTAATGACGTATGAAGACCATTTTTATACCCGAGAAGTTGAATAACAACGTTTATCTCTGCAACTACTATCTTTGGACTCAATGCGTAGCAATAATAGAGGAGGCCGTGGTTCAGAAAAAATACCGAGCACTCGTCTGTTCTCCGCAATAGTAAGTCCCCAATTGGCCAAACATTGATTTGTGTTTCTATGTTGACAATGAAGATAGTTCATCATGGCCTGCAAGGATCCGTCTGAGCACAACAGGACAAAGCTCAATAGGGTGAACCCCACCATGAGAGCAGTTTTGAAGAGAGCAAGAAGCGAGAAAGTGCAACCAAACGTGTGAGATAAAATTATATCCGATATAAGCGCGAATTGTAACAAAAACACCATGCAGTTGGTCATATGATAGACCGCTTGATGAATAAACAAGACTATCTGATATGGTTCGAAGGAATGAGGTGATAGGTAGGGATCGTATAGATGTGACCGTAGCCTCGTCCCAGGGGTTTCATCAAACACCGTGGATATGTTGTTCTGAGTAGTATCAATCATGCTGTCGTGGCAGTCTCTCAAGACTCTGCAGAGTTCACGGACACCTGAGAGGTCGAGTCCCAATTCCTGACCAGTCGGAATATGCAAGGACCCTGAAAGGTCAGTGCAAATGTCACGAGCCCAAGGTACGAATATCAATGTTTGAGACATGGCTGGTGAGTCTGACTATCAACTCTCACATGTCCTGTCGAGTCAGTTCACAGATTGGGCTTCGCTTATCAACTGCTCCTCAAAAAGGGCATTCAGCTGGCCCAACTACTGAACCAGTTGCAGATGTGGTTAGTTAGTAACAGAATATGTAGGTTACTGATAGCATGGCTATAAGCTTCAAGGTTGACGGGTGAAAAGAGTGGCGTGGCTCGTGATGACCATGCATTCGACGGAAGCCACTGGAATTCGAGGAGGCAAGTCAGTGAAGCAATCAACAAAAGATGGCTAGGACGCGCATATGCGCGTCTGCCCAGTGATCCAGAATTGTTGCGCCACATACAAACGGACCCCAAGAATGCCAGCTCCCTTGATAAATGCAGGAGTTCGCGATGTTGCAGTACAGAAGTCGAGACTGTAGATCCTTGTTTCCTTTGGTCTGTGTGCACATTGTCATTCTGCATTCTGCGGTGCCGGTCAAATAAGGTCCCTGAAAGTCTGATATATTCAATGACGAGTTGCTAGTGGCTGAGCCGGTGCCGGACTCTTGGTGAGAGGCCGGCTTGCATGGGTCTGTCCTCGAATCAGCTCCCTTGTTCCTCCTGGGGCAAGTCACACAGACACCAGACGAGGACCTTGTCGTGTGTGGGGACGCCGTGTGATCGAAGCTTGGCCTAACATTAGCAACGAAGCGAGATACAGCTGATGATAGATGCGATGTGTGGTGTGTGTTGGTGTTTTCTCTGGTTACAAGCTGTTGTGCTTATGCGGTGGTCTGCCTGGCCAAATGATCGTCTTGGATCTGGATACTATGATGCAAAACCATGGGTTTTAGCTGCCCTTAACAGTAAACAGACTTGAGTGGTTGGCCATTGGCGGAGGTGACCCATCCTCATGCAGCTGTTGCCCTGTATCCAGGCTCTCTTCATGTTAGTGTTCGAGACAGCGGTACTTGAGACAGCTTGTGGATTTGGTGATGTGTCGAGTATCCATACTTCAGGTCTTGACTGAGTTTCGTTCCATGGACAACTCGGAGGCTTTGCTATGCTTTGCCGAAGCCCTTGAACATCCCACTAAAGTGTTTGGAACGCAGCCGGTTCAGCGTAGCGTTCCGCGGGAGGAGACTGCCTATACCTGTTGGAGTGACCACGATGATACTGTGGCCTGCAGGAGGAGGCTCCTAGCCTGGGCTGATGGTCCCCACTACCCAGAAAACATCCATGCCCTAAGACGTTGTTATTCGAAGGCAATCGAACCGAGGAGCTGAGGGTTGGCAATGGCTGAGTTTTGAGGTTATGTTGGTTCAGCATATCGTCATTGCGAAGAATGTGCCGTATGGTGCTTCGAGTTATAGTTCTCAGGTGAGAACGGTCGTTGGGATTCGTAACTTTGATGATCTGCGCAATTGAAACTTCTCTTGGTTCCAGGGCAGTCAGGGATTGTCGATGGTTTAGTGGTTCAGTGTTCACTGTGGCTGTTCTTATCAAAACCCTCGACCATGATTAGAGTGACCACCATTCCGAGGGGTTTTCGACGCAAAACCTTGTACCATGCGTGGGATGTTTGAAATGCAGTTGTATTAGGGCTTCTCTTATTTGAGTCCTGGTTTCATTTCAATTCTGATGTTTTGCGTTGTCATTTCTTCTGTTATATCGTGAAAATTGAGTTCAGATTCCATCTCACACAGGCCTTCGGGTTTAGTCCCAGCGTGCTAGGGCCCTCTTTTAAATCTCCCCCCAGTTACTTCCCTGGCAAGTTACGGTAGGCGGACAAGGGCACTAAGCAGCTGTACCTGCCGCCTGGCTCCTCACCCACTTTGGCTTGTCTTGTACTCGAGCAGGTACGGACGGTAGGGTACGGCACAGAAGGTACGGTACGTACGTCTCTGCTGACTTGACTTGGCCTGACGTTCCTCGCTTTTTACGCTTGGCTCCGCTATAGTTATCCTCTCTCCTTCCACTTCTCTCGCCTCACCTCACCTCACCTCAGTCAACCTCCACTCAACCTACCTAACCTCCCTCTCTCCCTCGTCAGACGTGGAAAGAGCTCACAAATACCACCATCTCTCTTTCCTTCCCCTTCCCCTTCCCC
>JABEEQ010002308.1:0-11415 GCA_014824365.1 Fusarium sp. NRRL 66894 | reverse complement strand
CCCCCATATTGCCATATGACTCTTATTCTATGCTATTATTCCCGAATTATATCCCCTACCCTTCCTTTCTTTGACGGCTTGTCAATACATTAAAATGCACGGGCCAACGCTAATGGTAGAAACTCACCAATCATCTTATTGCTGCTGGTTAACCCTCGACTTTTTCTACGACCTTGCCCCCCCCGGCTTCAATAGCGCGGTTTTCAGTTGTATGGAATTTTCTACGACCCAGCCAGGCCAAGTCGTAGCTGACTTGTAGTTAGGTTGCAGACGGCATAGCCATGGAAGGCGCAGAGCAGTGACTGGTGTTCGGCATTATATATAAGCCACTCTTCTTCCGGCATGGTGGTTCCTGCCGTATCACCAGCTGACTCTCGTGTGACCTCCTCCGGCTGCTCTGGTCCATTGCTGCCGGATAGGTCTGTTGGACGCGCTTGGGCCATGGCTCTAGTCCGACTTGTATGCTGGGAACCCTTCCCCCAATGCTGTGCTGTGCTGGGTATGTGTATCGTGTTTCTTCCTTGCTTGCCTTCTTTCTTTTACTGAGAGGATATTTATTTATTCACTTACTTACTCACCTCGCGAGGGAAGGAAGGCCAGACCCAGAGACGCGTTCTTCTTCTTAATCCTTGGAGTTTCCCCCCTTTCTTTGCTTTTTCCTTAACCTTAAGTCCTCTTTCCTAGGTTCTGATTGGTTATGGCATAAAATGGTAGTTTGGCACTGGTAGTTTGGCCCCCCCTGTCCGCGTCTTCCGCGTCTTGGACCCACCCCGCGCGCATCCCTGCATGCCCATTGGTCCGTGCCGGTAATCCCCAAATGGTAGTTTGGCCCAAACTACCACCGGCCTCTCGGTTAGGATAAGCGCCTCATGAGCCTCTATGGAATAGTTCCCAGCAAAGAGAACCTTCTTCATCATCAGTTAGAAGTTAGTAAAAAATACTCTACGGCCTTCATGATCAGCAAGAATCTAGCTAACTCGGTAATCAATGGAAGGGAAGAAAGTATTTCGATTCGGGTGATTTTGCCCTCGCGCAAGCCAATAGATCTTCCGATATCGGCACCGTCAAGACCGGTAGCGAACACCCCATTCGGCGAGATATATCAGGCCCTTCGTGTCCAGCACCGAGCTCTAGCAATCTTGGCGATAACGCCAACCAGCATTTATCACCTGAGAAGAAGCTGGCGAGTTGAAGTTTACTAATCATACCCACCTCCAACAAGAGACGGTGGTCCAGCGAGAGGATGAGCATCGGGAAACGTAACAGGAACATAACGTCTAGATGCTAGCTATTATGATTTAGCCAGCCGACCCGCCTGGCTAGCAACCAGAAGCTCAATAGTGTTAAAGAATGTCACATCTGTGACAGGATAGGTTTCGGTATACCTGTAATCTTGGGGCTCATTTAACCGCGATGGGAAATATACAACTTATATATAGTCATAATCTTTCCGAACGATGTAGCTACTGTAGGTTTTAAATATACTGGCTTTGACTATATTCAGTAAATCACCTTCCATGTGACACCAACAGATCCAAGCCCCAACTTAATGGCTCGTCCTTTCAAGGTCGAGACACCGCAACAAAGACCAAGACCAAAGTTCGCTTTAGATCGACATATAGGAGAGGTCATGATAGCCATCACAGCAGTTGTTGAAGAAGCTGTGCCGACAATGATCCGATTGCCGAGGTCAAAGCCACGATGAAAGGAAGAACGCGCAAAGACCCTCACAAAATCAAAACAGCTCCGCCACTAAGGTAGCCTCTGTACCACCCTGAAGAGACCTGGGAAGCATACCGTAAGGCGCGTGATCACAACGGGAGGGTCATCAAGAGGGCATCCAGATGGATCAAAGGTAGAGGAAGCTGCACAATCATCTGTATCCCTCAGACGGCTCACAAAATGCGCTCGAAACAAGACGTGATCGGACGCGAAACGTGATGCCGGTATTGGACGAACCTCTTACATGATAGCCAGTAACCAACCTCAGGAGAGAGGGCATAGATAGATCTCAGCGACATGTAGAACGCCAGCTATCCCAATCTCATCATCATGCCACTAATAACGATATAGGAAATAGAGGAGGCTATCTTGGAGTCTGCCCCCTTGAAAGCCCTAGGACTAGACGGCAGCTCGATTAAGGCACTGCAACTGGCCTCGCCCGGGATCAAAACACATCTCGCTACGATGTTCAACTAATCCTTGGCCTTCGGCTACTACCTAGAACACTTTCGACAACCGACAACCGCAGTCCTCAGGAAGCTAGGAAAAGACAACTACACGACGCCGGAGGTTACAGACTAATCGCTATGCTTGGACAGATAAGTGTCATGATCCAGACCACTACCAATAGACGACCAGATATATTGTGCATGGGCGGAAACCAGGGGAATAATGCTGATTTAAAAGAGCTTAGATGTTCGCATCTCCGGCGTAGAATCAATAATAGATCCAAGCTTCGTTATGCTTTATTACCTAATGCCCTCTGTTTTAAAACCATGGGAGCCATTTGCCCCAAATTTAAGTATTGTTGCACGCCCTGCAGCCCAACTGCTCGAATGAATAGAAGTGAGACCTCGTTGATTATTGCCAGGAACTCGGATTTAGAATTCAAGCAATGCTCTAGGTTTAAAAAAAAATGCATGGGTTCTGGGGTACCTAGACTAAGACGTCAGAGCCAGCTCACACAGCATATCCCCAAATTGGACTTGACGCAGAATCTCATGAGTGTCTGTGGTTTGGCGAACGATTTCAAATATCCGATCTGCGTCGTCATGCTTCTAGAGGTCAAATATCCACGCCTTGATACTATTGTTCAGCAAAGGGAGGGAAGTGTCTGGGGTTGAGAGGAGGAAACAGGTACTGCGGGGTAAACAACCAAGGGTGATCCGAATTGATACATTCTAGACCACCATTTGCATGAGGAATGGGGATAATTTGTCAACAAACGACCGTCCGTAGAATTGATCCTTGGCGGGGGCTTCCTCTGCTTCATCTGATTGGCCGTGGCGTAGATCAATCGTCATCATTGACCAGTCAGTGCATCAGCGGCCGTGACGCAGTAAAGTGATATAACGTATATGATAAGCGAGTTGGCCACTGTAACCAAGCCCGTTCACCCAATACGTCCAGCCCATTGAAATCGATCGTTGTTGTCTTCTCCAGACGACCTTTACTTCTATTTGACATCTTCGCGCATCATGTCATGTCCTGCCCTGCCACAAACACCACACCGCCATTGATCTGTTTCCTCCTTCCATTTGTGACCTCCATTTCCGCAACTTTCTTCTCGTAGCTGCACGTCAACATCGTTTTGGCCTTGTATATCTTGTCCATGAAGTTGATCGGTTAGTTGTGCATCGGTTAAAGTGCTTTAGCCACTCGAGATCTGTCTCGTTATCAGTCCAGCCATTTTGGGTCGTGGCAATTGCCCAATCTCCCGGGACGTTGCTTTCTCGGTACCAATTAGCGAGGTGATATCGATCCGCAACCATGATAAACGGCTGGATCGCCCAGCCTTCCGTATTGATCGCTTGAAGCGAGGGTGACACGACCGGCGACAGAGCCAGACGGGGGCAGCTGGACTCAAGCGGGCAGTCCAGTGCTCCCACGAAGATGTACGTTACGATGACCTGGTGGTCTGGCACTAGCAGGGCGGCAGCTACGGTCGCAATAACGAGCTGGACAGGCAAGGAAGGGAAGGCAGTCGTCATTTCAAGAGGTAAAGTGCCTCCATCGTTCCAAAGCTTCATCTCCAGCCACTGTTCCAAATAACATAGACCATGTCCCTGGCTGTGTTAACGGTGTCAATAATGCGGCACATGCCTTTGCTTGAAGATGTGACAGCCTCCCCATAAGGCATAAACATGCCAGCTGGCTCCGCGGTCAAGTTGTCTGTAGAGGTAATGCGGTGCGGATGATGTTCTTCGAAACCCCCAGAGGTGTACTAGGCTAAGTCTGTATCGGCAGCCATTAAATCCTCGGAGAACCTATCCGACGCTTTTGGTGGACGAGCTGTCTCTTGTGCTGAGAATGGTGAAACGAGATGGCTGTGTAAGGTGCTAGAGGTGTAGCGTATGGCCTTTTCTGGGACGTCTAGTATATGTTCTCGATGTTTTAGTGTTGTTGATAGAAGCATCGCGATCGTTTTTCCATCAGAGAGTAATGAGTTGCCCTCCTTCGCCGGCTTTCGTGGCCTGTCCAGCTTCATCATGATTCCGTCTTCGGAATTGGTGTCGGTACTGATATCGCCGTCGTCGTCATCGCCGTCGCCCTTAACCTCGACGGCGATACATTGCTCGACCTTATAATTGAAGTGGATGTGTTTTCGCTCAACACCTGACGATGAGATCCCAGTGGATGCTGACGATGGCAGCATACTGGAGTGATCACGGCTCATTGACGTCGAAGGGACGGGGAACATAGTGTGATGCGTCGTCGCTGCGCGATCAAAGGAAAGGTCTTTTAATCGCCGGGTGTCTTTCTGCCTCGTTTGGGCCACTGGTGTTGCCTGCTGGGGTAAGGGTGATATTAACAATGGCCTCTGTAGAATGATATCTGATATGCTCCTTTTCTTCAGGATAGGCTTCCTGTTAATGTTGACCAGTGAGATGGGCTGGAACAATGAGGCACCGGAAGGCCCATTCTGTGTACGGTAGATCTTGCTAGCACCTGGCTGAACGGGCCCATATAGCCAACTCACATCACTATCTTTCAGCCTGTACAAAGTTAGCTTAATATTCGTGCCTAATTCCGTCATGTCTCTACTAGTTGAGCGTTTTGGGAGACAGTCTTCAGGTTGTTTTTGTATTTTGTCCATATTCTCCAGCATGCATTCTCCAAACGGGCGCTATTAGGGTGCTCTCCTCGGCGGCTGGTAATATATTTCCATGATGACCAGATGTCTTCCTCCTTCTAGTCATGAGCAAAGTAGTCGACATTCCTCCACGGCTGGGCTTTGATAGCAGTATCGTCGTCAGCGCGCTCGTGGAACTCTCCTAATTCTGGAGAACCCCCCCTTGACTTATCAGCCGGGTTATCATTGTCGACAGGCAACACGTTGTACGAGTCGCCCGCCTTGAGATCCAGACGACATTCCAGTCCATCGGTCCGTGCCACCAAGAACCTGTCTATCAGAAATTGGGGCAGCCAAGCGCGCTCTGATGACGGCTCGATCAGATGGATTCCTTCATCGTAATCGGATAGGGTGGAAATATCCCTAAATGGTGTCGAGGAACAGGGCATGTCCGTTGATTCGCCGTAGATAGGAGGCGGCGAAGAAGCTGAAGAGGGTGCGGTGTCTGGATGTTCAAGAGAGTGGTAGCATGGGTCACTCCTTGGGTCTGCTCCAGACTGAGACGTCGTTTTCCTGTCCGCCAGTTGCGACGGAGAATGGCATTGTTCCATTGTTGAGAAAATGAAGTAGCTGCTCCCTTCCGAGGAGGGTAGAGCGGCCATCTGAATAGACGGGTCACAGAACTGTCTCCTACACACCACACGTCATACACGGATATATCCAGGCTGTTCGACTTCAGGTGTAATGGAAGGTCCGGTTTCTTGAGTTGGAATTGGCCCCTGACTTCGAGGGTAGCTAAGGTCTGTGCGATCGTTAGCGAGAAAAGGAATGTTGAGATCCCAACAGCCTGGGCGTGGCGTCGCGTCAATAATGGGCCATGGCAATCGAGATTGAAGAAGAGAGAGGAGTAGCTACGCCATGAAAGCGATGGAGTGACATCATGAATGGGCACTTTCTGAAAGGTATCCTTTTACAGTGAAAAGCCCCTCTTTATCTTGGCAATCAGTCACCTTCACATGTCAACCACTCCCGGACATCAGGAATACTGCTGGCAAACTCATCCTGCGGTACCGTTGCAGACCGATCAGAGAGTTTCGAGCCACCTCGCTATGGCCTCTAAGCCATACTCGGTATAGCACATCAGAGACGCATCGCTTGCCTAATTGACAGCTGTAGCTTGACTTGCAATGCTGTCTCTTCACTTAGTGAGAGCAATGTGCGGCGGGGCGCGCAGTGTACAGTGTCCAGGCGCTGGATTTGGGGCGGGAGCGGAGAATGACGATGACGCAAAAAGGATTCACTACGCCAGTAAAAGTGAAAAACCATGGCGACGCTCGAAGATTTAGGCTCCGCCGTCACACTTCCGTGGGTTGTACTGCTGCTCAGATGTTGGCGCTGTCATTGGTGGACGCGTCGTGTTCGTGGCGTGCTCCCTCGAGTCAAAACAACGCGGGGGTAGATGCAATGAACGGTTGAAGCCCATTGAGTTCTTTTGTGGCTGCTGTTTCTAAAAATCTCGTTCTCGCTGTTTGTTAATTGCAATACGACGGTTCGCCCGCGCCGGGATTCAACATGTGGAAAACGCACTTATGATGTCGGTGACACAGGGTTGCATATGCAGTGACCACCAGTCAAAACAGATGTCATCAAGAAACGCACAACTAGCTTGGGCAGACTTTGAGTTATCCGCGACGCGATCTTATGCGCCATGTCACCTTCGACTGAAGCCGACAAATTGACGATCCACAGTGTCTGCGGAGCCTCAAGAGCTACCGGCAAGAGCACCTACCGATCATCAACTACCACATAGCAGACGTCTGATGCTCTCCATGGCTCCAACACAGAGTTTATGCGGCGTCAGGATATCGAGTGAAAATATGACGCAGATGGCCGAAACTTAGAGGTGAGGACATGGCGCTAGTTCTCATTAAGAGAACGTGGTACCCCTCCAATTCCCCGCATTACACGTCGGATGAGAACAACGGACAAAATGCTCCCGGCCGTATCTTCATCTGACCCCCTCCTCGGCGCCTTCTGGTGAGTGTGTCCGGTTATCCTCTATGCAGAGCCCTCGTCCCCCAAAAGTCCAAGCACAATCACATGCCTGCGCATACCGTAAACCGCCCACCCATCCCCGGCCTTCGCAACCTCGTTGGTGCCCGTTCAGACCACTGCATATCAGAACTCCAAGAGCTTCAAGCAAGTCGAGCATGTCTGCATGCATGACTCTGTGTGTTTTATTGCCCCAGTGAAATTGCCTGTCCCTCGAGACTCAACGACATGGATGATGACTAATTGCCGGACTCCGAAACCCCGGCAGATTGGCCAATCATGGCCGCATAAGTCATCTTAAACAAAAGGGTTTTTGATTTCCTCGGGTTCTGAAGATGGGAGTTTGAACATCCCGCTCCCACGGGCAAAGTCTGTTTTCTCCTCATGGTCTGGTTGTCCTAAGCTTAGCCTCTGTTGATTCTGCGTTCCGGGCTAGGTACAGATAAGCTTTTGCGCACAGCGCCCGGCACCGCAGTCCGGTCTGTTAGTTGCTTGTGAAAGCTGCCATATTTAATCCTCGCACCCTCCTCGATCCTCCCGTGCCCTACTCATGTCGTTTGACCCCCCTACTTGGGCAATTCTCCTTGAATTCCCTCTTCTGCTATATCTAGGCTGTCAACCTAGGCCTTTGAAGACCTCTCTCATCGCAGCTTATTAACTGGGCTGGCAATTACAATCAACGGACCTAGATCATTTTATTATCTTCGT
Organism: Fusarium sp. NRRL 66894; assembly: GCA_014824365.1. Classification (NCBI taxonomy): domain Eukaryota; kingdom Fungi; phylum Ascomycota; class Sordariomycetes; order Hypocreales; family Nectriaceae; genus Fusarium; species Fusarium sp. NRRL 66894. Next base: position 3,860 of record JABEEQ010002308.1, on the reverse strand, counting down.
ATAGTTCTGTTCTTCACCGCTGGGAGATCTTGCCTTCGATTCTCACTCAGAAGTTATCGCCACCACAACTGTACGAATGATCCCGCCATCCTGCAGGATGAGTACCGCTTCCCCCATGTCTCGAAACCATACGACGTATCAGCCGATGCCAAGCCCAATAGGCGCCGGCTTATTCTTTAAGGAAGCAATCGACGTCTCTCCAGTCCCGACGGAAGTGGGTGTCCGGTCCTCCTACATCGCATTACCGACTCAGCCATCGGAATTCAAGAATCTCGGAGGTAGCGAAATACTGCAAAATATACTGCCATCCGCTATGGGAGACAGGAAGTGGAACCGGCGGCCCCACACACGAAGACAATCACAAGCAAATAAGGCGCTTTTCGAGTCCAGCGCCTCTGGGCGGGCTGCAGAGTCACCCAAGCCAAGGAAAAGGGGCCGAAAACCCAAGAAGCAGCCAAAAGAGCAGAAGGTAGCGGGTCAACAGGAGGCGCTTGATGATGATGATCTTCCCAAGGATTCTCACCGGCGCCGAGTGCTCGAACGTAATCGCATTGCGGCGAACAAGTGTCGTCTCCGCAAGCGTGATGAAGCCTTAGCGCTCGCTTCTCGAGAAGAAGCTATGGAGGACCAGAACCGCTATCTCATGACGTGTTTCGACTCTTTAACCGCCGAAATTTACTACCTAAAGACCCAATTACTGCGGCATACAGAATGCAATTGCGTTCTCGTCCAGAACTACATTGCGAATGAGGCGCAGAAATGTGTGGATAGGCTAGTCGCTTGCTCTACTGCCTTTAATACCTATGGAAATTCGCTAAGCCCCTGCGATGGAAACCCAAGTGATGCTAGCACCGCCGAAGAGTTGAATACGCAGAGTCTAAATGGAGGTGGTTTCCCATCAACTCCGAGAATCTCTTCTCAGCAGGAACCTAGCGCCTCGGAGGTTACAGACGTCATGTTCGATATGATGAGTTTAGGACCATTTCAAACGGCTACTATGCCGCCTGATTCGATGGCCTTTACCAAGCCAGTTCCACTGTTATCCTTCACTGAATATGGACCAGGGTTATCCGTCTACGAGGGACCGCGAGAACACCAAGCAGATGAGGTTGCTTGGGACATATATTTGCATTCTTGACGCTAGTCGCTACCTCTGTCTCTTAATATTAGAAATACGGGATAAGAAACCACGTGAAGAGCTATTTACGATTCTGGTTAAGACGGAGTTGGTTTACAACGTCTCGTAACTCTATGAATATGGAGCTAGGGCGATGCTTTCCAGTAACCACACGCCAGGGAGTTGCAAACGGAAATGTAGAACAGAACTCGATGGAATCCAAACCGTAGAAAGATCCTGGAGAGGATAGATTACTGGCGATAATCTGGAAACAGCTCTGGCCAGTGGCCAAAGACCAAGTCCACCTTTCTTCGGACCTCACTAGTACACAGGGAGTTGCCCGATTAGTGAATAGTGCGAAGATCATCCTTTTAAGAACGCCTGAAAGGGTGGTCGCACGATCAAGACATGGAGACTAATCTCACCCCTGTGGACGCTGTACAAGATACTCGACGCAGTCATTGCAGACAGGATATCGTATATTGTTAGGACCTTCAGGATCCTCCACATAAATTACTTGAGAGCAGGCAAGCGAGAATCAGCAAAAGAGGTTTAGCTATGAAGGATAGGACGTCAAACACTTGGAGACCTTGGCGCGTCGCTGAAGGGTTAAAACTGGCTGAACCATTCGGTGTAAGAAGCTGTGGGGCTCTGAGCATCAGTACCAAATCGTCTGGACTGTGGATGGCATAATTACCACACTGTGCTTTGGGTCTAGAACCCCAAGCGGCAAAAAGATCTTCATTCCATGCATTGGTTCTCGCTTGAACTCGGTACTAAGCCATGCAGGATGCTGAGGTAATCCTGCCCTCACCTGTGACCAGTAACCTCATTCTGTACTCATCCGGGCTTAGGAGTGTGTCGACATATTGACCAAATAAGGTCATAATACCGCAACATAACTCGCTAGCCTGGTGCTAGCGCGGGTTATAAAGTTATATAATCCGAAAGGACACTATGCGATGCCGGAAGATCTTACCTATCTGTCTGTTGGGGGCCTGGTCAGCCGCTTATTGGCATTTGGCCACCATTAATCGATAGCAAAGGACATTATTGCGTCAACCTGGCGGTTGTATTGGCATGGAATGGTCAGCGTAGCGCTCTGCTGTTTTTAACGGGGTCAGTGGCTGCGCTTAGAAGTGATTCTGTATATCGAAGTTAGTCAATCAGCGGGAACAAATTGCTCAGGATATATGATGAATATTGAGACGTAGGTGGCGAGGACGCAAAAAGAGTAGGTACATATGTAGAACATAGTCTATAAGTTGGAGAGGGGGTGGGGCGTTGACTGAAGAGGCGATTGTTGCGCGTTAACTTTTGCATCAGTGGCTATACAGAGCAACTTCTGCTCCACAACGCTTTGAGCTCTGCATTACAAGAATGTATCAGCCCCGCCGTCGCTCCCTTACTACATCGTCAAACTTTCCGGCACTCTCCGATATGCCATCAGGCCAAGAATGGTCGCATGATCCATGCCTTAGATGCGGCACCCAGACAGAGGGAGAAGCTTATTGCTCTAATTCCTGTCGGCTATCAGAATGCGAGAAGGTGCCGGCATCGACGCACTGTGCAAACTGGCCTTCTATGCGGGCCGCATCGTCCTCCTCGACATCGTCAGCCCACGAAGCCAAGTCATCGACCAAAGTAGAGAAGGAATTAATAGTTTACAATATGTTATTGGACCAGTCGAAGATGCGGAGGAGATTGCATTAAAAAAACCGAAATACCTCTACTTCGCTCGCGTGTCGCCTCAGGGGCTAATAACAGGGGACACATCTCATAATAGTGCCACCATCAGCGCTCTCTGCATGCCAACTCCATCAATCAACCACGCAACTACTGGTTATCTATATGTCTCTATTAAAACTATAATTACAAAGGTCTAAGCTGCTGGTGGCTGGGATGTGGATACTATGTAGTTAAACTGAGTTGTTCTCTCTCAGATAAGTAGAACTTAGACTTTTACTAACGTATGTGATAAGTGACCCGACCTGACAACTGGCCTGACCAAAAATCCCTCAACCTACAACATTTCTACCTAATTAAATAGTTCTCAACCATCTAAAATGCCACAATCTTCTAACGAAGCTAGAATTATTCTTGCACTTCAAGCCTTTCAAAATAACCCAAGCTTAAAGCTCGACCAACTGCAGAAGCCTACCAAGTTAGCTATAGTACTCTCCGCAACCGAAAGAATAGCATTCAATCACGATGCGATATTATCCCAAAGTCTCGCAGACCATCTGATCTGGAAGAACAGATAGTAGTTTAATTCATTCTCGACCTAGATTCGTGAGGATTTCCATCCCCCCTTCCCCGACTGCAATTTGTTGAAGAAATGGCCAATCAACTGCTAGCTGACCGCGAAGCAAGACCTGTCGGCAAGCGCTGGGCTCATAACTTCGCCAAGCGACAACCAGAGCTTAAGACACGTTTTTCACCTAAATACGACTACCAGAGGGCCAAGTGCTAAGATCCAACTGTGATTAGGAAGTGGTTTACGCTTGCGTTAAATGGAATCGCGAAGTATGGCATCCGATCAGATGATATCTGGAACTTTGATGAGGCCGGCTTTATGATAGGCGTGATCTCAAGCGGTGTAGTTGTCACCGGCTCAGAGAGGCGTGGAAGACAGAAATCAGTCCAGCCTTGAAATCAGGAATGGGTTACAGCAATCCGAGCGATTAATGCAGAAGGTCAGGCACTCGAGGCATTTATCGTGGTTGCGGGCCAATATCACCTT